>JPYR01000240.1:29309-68813 GCA_000775305.1 Belgica antarctica
GATTCAAAGTTTTTGTAATTTTCATTTAAGAATCCGATAAAAATTTCAAAGTTTAACTTATCACGTGCCTTTTAATCGACCCCTTTCCTAGATTTTTTTCATCGCCAAGCACTCGTTAGTTATCGTACTACCACAAACAACGCCAGATTTTACGTATTTCACAATCAATCACGTAATAAAAAAACACCTGATCAGGGCAACCCCGTGATTCATCGATGAATTGGCAGTAAATTCTAAAGACTTCAGCTCACAATTGATGAACTAATCAAAAATCATTCATCCAAAGATCGCACAAAACCATCACTTCACCGCCTCGAACAATTTTTTCATGTTGCCACAAAATTCTTTCATAATTGTTTTCATCTCGCAGCGATGATGACGGTTTCTCGAGAAATAAAACTCCACACTAGAACATCCAGCAAAGATGTTTTCAATTAAGACCGTTTGTACACTCGAGTGAAGCAAGCAAATTGTAGAGATACGGATTAATGATGTGCGATCGGAAGGTAACGGGACAATACTCACTTACATTGAGAATCCGGAATCTGTGAAAGATTCTGAGCAGCAGAAACTGCAGTTTCTGAGTCATTTTCATCTTCATTGCACAACCGTTCTCGTTTTCACTTTCAGCTTGTCGAGATTTTTTGCCACAATATTTCACGGACAGCCTGTTTTTGGTTCTTCACTTGCGCGGTCATCAATCATTAAATCACATTTATCACCGAGCGCACCTTACAACTTAATCATCCCACTTTTTGAGCGAAATTTCACTGCCTTTCATTATTCAATTAATAAAAGCGACGGAAACGAACGGCACCGTCGCGCATCACGTCCTTATCAGTGGCTTTTTCGATGACAACACGAAGTAGATTCCCCAACTGTTTCACGTTTACTACCAAATAGCGAAATAAAAAGAAACACGACGCAGACCAAGGACGGGAACACAAACGAATTATTTTTTAATTTCACTTGTTCTTTCGCTCGTTTTGTCTCTGCACGACTGCGATCACACTGGACACGCCACTTCACTATTTACACTCTAATTGCAACATCTTATCGCGCGCGAGACGCAAACAATGCTTTGACCTCATCAAAATCGCATCATCTCGAAAAAAAAACACATTTTTTTGTTATTAATCAGCAGTTTCTCCAATCGAAGCCAACGAGGCATCGACAACACAAGCTTAAACTGAAAGCAGACAGGCTCAGACGATAGTTGTAAGACGACTGGAATGTTGCAACTTTGAAGGTATGAGGTCGTGAAGGCCAAAGGAAGCTAAAATTTTTAACGGCAGTTGAGTTGAAGGTACTTGGATGCAGTAGCTATCAACCAACGGCGCGCTAGCCATTGTATAACAAGTTGAACACACAAATTGGGTTAAAATAAATATGAACACTTGACATTTTAATTATCTGGTTCAAATCCTGCCGTCTTTGCATCCCAACCAAAATGCAAAAGTTCGTTGCCGCGTTTTTATTATGGCAAAGGTCAAAATTAGCTTCCGATGAAGTGAAACGCAGAATCTTCTTTCAACAAGAATCTTTTCTTTTATTTGTTTCTTCCTCTTCGCTTCAATAATTCTCACAAATGACTCATGAAATTCAGATTTTCGGCTTTAACACGTAACTCAAGTCGTTGATTAGGCCAAACGAGCCGGTTCCGCTCTTGCACGGATGTCCAACCATGAGACACGACGACGGCGAGTTGATTTTGTCGCTTTTACCTTGCACAACTGCATTTTTGAGGAAGACAAGCGCAGATTCGAAGGAAATTTGCTGCAAAGGCGATGCTGACGACTCGATGCCTTTTCTGTTCAGCGGCTTGACAGTTCCGTCGAATGTCATATAGTCAGAAATCAGTGACAAATGACGTGGATCCACTGTGATGCCGTAAACGTTGAACACGTTTTGAACTTCTTTGACGATGACTCGAGCTGCAGCTTCGATGCCGTAAGTGCAGGCGACGGCTTGGATGTCGTTGGTGTACAGTCGGTTCAGGTCGAGAATTTTGTCGAACTCGAACATTGCCTGTGAACAATGAAAATAAGTCTAAATTTGTTTGCAAAAAGTTTATCGAACTCACCCCAATGTTGATACCGTCTGTCGTTACAACTAACTCATCCTTCTGCTTGTGAGTGAACGCCCTCTTGATTCGCGGTACCTGCCAAATCACCGCGGTTTTCGCGGCTTCCCTCAACGGGCTTGTCATGTCGATGCTCTTGAACTTCATCGGCACTTCAAATTTCACGGTGCACCAACGGCTGTTTTCTTTGTCGCACACAAAGTCGATAACACCAATGCTGCTCATGATGTTTGAGGTAGACTTGTTGAGTTTTTCAAGGATGTCTGTGTCACCTTGCACTACGTTCATTTCTTCGTCTTCTTTTCTTTCGATTTCTTCAAGTTGTTCAAAGTCGGCGTTGCTCGGACCAGCCTCTTTCTTCGGAAGTCGGTCATTGTACTCGTCATCGATTTCGAGTTTGACTTTCTTCGCGTCGAACTCGTCATCGGAGTCGGACAGAAGCGCAGCGTCTTGTTTCTCTTCGTCACTCTCGGGCTCGTCATAGTCTCGCTCGCCGTCACCTTGTCGGGACTTCTTGCGTTCATCTGTTGCGTCTGCATCGTCGCCCTGTTGATTTAAATTGTTAGTAAAAGTTTTTCTTGTTGATTTATAATGTAAGCTCACCAAGTTTTCGTCATCAGACGAGTCTTTGCCATCGTCACCTCCCTTCTCTGGCGGCATCCCTGGATCGTCTTCAGGCATATCGTCATCATCGTCGTGTCCGCGCTTTTTCTTGGACAACCTTCCTTGAACAACTCCCTTCTCTTCTTTTTCAACAAACTTGCCGGTTTCTTTGGAGGCTCGCTCGATGAACTTGAATAACCGCGTCACAAAAACTGTGTGCATGTAATTAATGATTTTCCTGGGCTTCACCTTGAACTGGTTCTTGTAGACTTCATGCGGCAGGAAGGTGAAGGTGAACTCATAGTTCCTGGCTCGACCAGGTTTTAAGGTCAGCCAAGACTTGATATCGACTTTCTCAAGCACATCAGCGACGGTGACTTGATTCAACCGGATTCTGAACTTCTCAGCGGTCTTTTCTAAACTCTCCGAGCTTTGGTTCTGGAACGGAATTTCCATCGAAGGCGTTTTGATGTTCTGCGAAGCCATCATCAAGATTTCTCGAAGTCGAGGGATACCGAGTGTGACGTTCATGTCTCCACGACCAGCGAAATGGAAAGTGTTCAATGTCATCTGAGTCGAGGGTTCTCCAATTGACTGCGCTGCCAGTAGACCGACTGGTTCACCAGGTTCTGCAAGTGCTCGCATGCTTTTGATGTGCATCAGGTCGCGAACTGCTTCCTGGTCGTGGTCTTTGCCTTTCAAGAATTTTTCAAGAATTTCTTCCGCGCATTCGGAAACTGATCCGAAATATTGGTTTGGCGAGAACTTCGACGTGACTGTGTCCGGGCACTTCTTGATCAAACGTTTCTCGCTTCTCGGTGGTCGCTGGATCGTGTTTCCGTGTCTTTTCTTGTAAACTCTGATCTTTTTCAAGATTTTTTGAATCTTCTCATGAACATCGGGCGAGTTTCTCAGCGAATGCAACAAGTCCTCATCCAAAATCGCTTCTTTGTTCTCGGTCAAGAACGACATCTGCTTGAGTTTCAGGAACTGAGACTTCAGAATGTCCATTCCGTCTTCCCCGTACATGAACTGCACAACAGTACCGTCGCTGTCTCTGACTGTGCCGTCATACGACACGTTCAATCCTTCCAAGTGCTTGATCAGACATCTCTGGAGGTAACCGGATCGGCTGGTTTTGACTGCGGTATCAATCAAACCTTCACGACCAGCCATGCAATGGAAGAAAAAGTCTTGTGGCTGGATTCCGGTCATGAAACGGCCGTCGATAAAACCGCCCGACTTTGGTGAGCATTCGAAGAGCGGGAAGCTCGGGAGTGATCTGCCAGAGATCATCACCGGCGGACGCTTACCTTCCAACTCGATTTGACCGAGAAGACAAGAGATCTGCATGGTGTTGACAGTTGAACCCTTGGCACCGGACATGACCATCAGTTGAAGGTTGTTCTCGGGGAACTTGCACAACAGACCGGCAGGCAAGCAAGTTTTGTTGATGTCGTTAGTGAACGAATCCATCGTTGTTTTATACTTGCGATCGAGTGTCGCTCGGAACTTTGGATCCTTCGAGTAAGCTTCTTCCAGTCTCAGCATCAGCTCGTCGTTTGAAGTGTCTTCGGGAATATCCAGAACGTCGCACGTTGCTCTGCGGCCGACTAGTCTGCTGGCTTTCACGATTTCGCTTCGCTTTTTGTCGGCTTCGTCAAGCACAAGAATGTCGTGGACACCGAGAGTGAACCCTTCCCACTGCAGGAAGATTGTGAAAACTTTCGTGAGCGCAGACAACAGTTGAGTAGACGTGTCGCCGCCGTAGAGCTCGTACATGCAATGGATCAGACCGTAAGTCGTCGCACCGTAGTGGTTTTTATCAAGAACGCCGACGAGCAGTTCCCCGCCTCGGATGACAACCTCTGCTTCAGTCATCTCGTTGTTCTGAAGTTCAGTGCCGGCGAACTTCCATTTTCGGGCCTTTGTCATCTGCCAAGCGTTCGATCCGATTTTGGCAGTTGAAGTCAAGTTTATCGGCGCCTTCTTTTCGGGGATAATGTTGAGGATTATCGTCGAGAAGATTTGCTTTCCACTCCATAATGGGAAAGGCTTAATGATAGTTGGTGGAAGCAGCTTGATGTCGCCGGGTCTGTGGCTAAGGCCTTGATAGACAAGCTGTTGATAATCGTCTTTGGAGAAGAATCGACCGCGCATCGAAATCTTCACACCGGAAATCATGTGATCCTGAATCAAACCACCGAGCGGAGTTCCATCTTTTGGCACAAGATAGTTGTTGGACACGTTCGCCAAGTTGTAAGCTTCACTACGAGCCACTTCGTTTTGCGGGAAATGAGCGTTCATCTCGTCACCATCGAAATCAGCGTTGAAAGACTTGCAATTGGAGTAATGCAAGCGAAAAGTCTTTTCGTTCTTTAAGATTCTCGCTTTGTGCGCCATGATTGACGGTCTGTGAAGCGTTGGCTGACGATTGAGCAGCAAGACGTCACCGTTGATGAGATGTCGATGTACAATCTTGATTCCGTTGTTTGGCTCTGGTTTCAGCAGTGTATCTGCCATCGACTCACGTTGCTTTTCGTCCTTCGAGATGGCAAGCTTGCGGCCGTTTCCAAGTTCGATGTAAGTCGCGCCGGGATGGATGTTGGGTCCATTTTGAACCATCTTGCGCAAACTGAGAACATTCCAAGGCGTAACTGGCACTGGATATGACAACTTCAAAGCGAATGCCTCGGGAATCCCGATTTGGTCGATGTTGATGTTGGGATCAGGAGTGATAACGGTACGAGCAGCAAAATTCACTCTCTTGCCCATCATGTGCATTCGGATCAATCCAGCTTTCTTCTCAATCAGCTGTTTCAGACCGGATCCTTCGTTTGCCATGTTCTTCGGTGCCATCGTTTTATCAAGCGTCATGTCAACAGCCGTTTGCAGCTCTTCCCACTTGTAATAAATCTTTTCTTGAGGGCTGTCACCCTTGGCGGCTTTAAGAATTGCTTCAGCTTCTTGTTTAAACACATTCGTCATTACAACCTCGCTTCCTTCTTCAGATTTCTTCAAAGCGAGCATGGCTTTCAACTGATTGTTGAATTGGACGACGGCGTAGTAAGATTTCGTTTGTGGATGCTCGATCATAGCATCGCGAACATGATTTGGCGGACGGAAGAGCGGAGGAACCACTGGGATGACGTCCATGAAGAAGACATTGAAGTCATCGCCCTTGACTGTTTGCAGAACCGGGTAAAGTAAGCGAAGGAACTCGCCGTCCTTCTCGAAAATCTTTCGCAAGTACTCGCGACACTCGCTGGCGATGATCGTCTTTTGTGATGTCGTAACTACCGGCTCTTCAATCTCATCCAAGTTTTTGCTTCTCCGACTTTTCTCTTTCGCGCTCTCGATTTCGGACTTACTGACGTGCATCACCAGCTTTCGGTAAGAATAACGCACTCGAGTCATGGGCAGCTTGCAGTGAATGCACTTGTTCGTCGACGAAGCAGCTCCGGACTGCGAAACTGTGCTGTTGATCACCGCCATTCGAAGGGAATCGGTGTTTTTCGTGTTACTGTAGTGATTGATTGGATAGTTCTTCAACAGTTTAGTGTACTTTTTGACAATCTTGTTAAACAGCTTCTCGGTTTTCTCTCTAGCAATCGATGCTGCCTCATCTGCATGCTTCGAATCCTTCTTCGGTCCGTGCGAAAACATGATTTTCTGGTCCTCGAGATCCTGGGACTCGATCAAGTATCCAGCATCGATGAGATGCAACTGCAGATCGACAAGCTGCTTCATTCGTTCTACAATGAAAGTTCTGAGAAACTGATTTAATTCAAGTCTTGCTCAATTCTCACCTGTCAACTGCAGCTTCCCACACTTTAGACAGCAAGCTCTCATGATCTGAGTAACAGTCTTGATGAAGAATGGGTTGTAGCAAGACATGATGAGCTCGATGTGGCCGAAGTGGCCAGTGCAGTCAGTTTTATCGTTGAAGCAGGTCGAGCAAAGCTCTTTCCACTGACTCGGGCCCATCGAAACATCGTAGAGACCTCCCGTCACTGGGTTCCCGATTGAATCGAAAGAAATCGAGCTCGTGATCTTGCAAACACTGAACTTCCGGATGTCTTCGGGGCTAAACACGTTGAATTTGAGACTGTCAACCTCGAGTGTGACTGGTCTCATTCTTTCCATATCGACGACCATGCTTTCAGATTATTCGGCGATCGCGATTTCCTGTTTTTTTGAACAGCCAATCCAGTGAACTTCACCGGATTATGATACTCCAGAGGGTTGTGTGCGATATGGGCACTATTTTTTAATTAAACTCTCAATAAAGCGCGGGATTTCGATCGCGAAAAGTAAATGTGAAATTCAAAACAATGTAAATGGATTCGATTAGTTGATAATAACGTGGCTTCGAGTTGGAGATTTGAATTCTAAAAAACCGTTAAAAATTTAATTCGATCAGTTCAGATTTGTAGGATTTTAACATCGATGTTCTGATAAGAAATATTATAAACACCGCTATGATAGACTCTAACTTTTATAGTATTCCTCTACTTGCTAAAACAAGCTACATAACGTCGATGCCCTTCTCCAATACCTGAAAAATTCACAAAGATCTCTAAAAAGACAAAGAAAACTCGACTTCATGTTCATTTGCACTTAAATTTTATTAGATTTCAATGGTTACAATCGATTATTAGAATATGTGGAATTGCATACAAACTCAAATCTATAGAAGGAATAATTCAAAGAGTTCAAAGAGAAATGTTGAAGCAATGGGAAAGCTGAAAGTTTAAGTTTTCTGTTTCATGAAGATATTTTTGTGGTGAAAGTTTTTTGTTTGTTTGAAGACAAAAGCTGGAGTGAGTAACTTTAGCTGTCTGTTCTATTTAGTGTTCTTTATTTAGAAGTTCATAAAATAATCGTAGAAATGCAATCTTAATTCGGCGACTTGTGTCGTTTCATAATAGAAATGAAAGTAAATTGGTATCTGCTTAGTTATCCGCCGAAAGGACGGTAATCATATCGTTAATCGCCAATGACTGCTGAACGAAGTCAGCGTCAGCGACGATGTCTGCCAGTGTCTTCAGCATGTCAATCATTGCCGAGAGCTCTACGCGCAGTTGTGGAACAAGTTTGTGAAGATGGTTCATGATGGTGTCTGGAATCTGTTGGAGAAAAGTTAAATTAGAAAATGAACTTGAAGGATTTTTTTTTCAAAAACCTACTTTGGTCACGTCCTTGAATACGGCGAACTTGACTTTAGTCTTGCAGATTTTGTTGTCAATGCCTTCATCGTAGAACAGCGTAATGTTCGCGTCTGCTGTGTTTGGAATGACGGGGAAGTAAATCCCAGCAAAGACTCTGCCCTTCGCATCACGCGAAAGCAACGAACGGAAATCGTAAATCAAATTCCTTCGCACAGTAACATCAATTGCGGTCTTGTACGGGCGGTCGACATAAATCAAGGACATTTCGTATTTTTGCTGCCCGTTTCTTGTTGTCCGTTCTCTCCAGGTGATAAAGCTGTCACTTTTGTGCGAGAAAGTGTAGCAATATTCTCGCTTGCAGCCGGGCTCGTCAGAATGTGTGAAGAATCCCGTGTGAGGGTAGTTTTGATCCTTCATGATGGTGACGGCTCGTGCAACGTGATAGCCGGGATCTAGGATCATCAATCCTTCGCGACCGGCAATGACGATTTTCATTGCCACCAGAGAGTGTTCTTTTTCCAAGCTCCAAGCAGCATTCTCGATGGTTTTGTCTTCACAGACTCCGATGTACGAGATTGGGTCTTCAACTGCTTCTTCGCACGACACCAGATAGAAATGATCAGCGATTTCAGGGCGTTGAACGGCGATTCTCGAAACAATCTCCATTGCAAGGCTGACGCACATGTGATGACGGCGGTTAACAGGTGGTGAGTAGTTTTGGAAGAATTCGCGGAGATTCTTGAACCGCGAATCTCTGAATGATTGGTAGAAGTCGATGAAGTTGTTGACAGTGTCGTAGTAGGTCTCTTGCATCATGTGTTGTAAAGTTGTTTCAATCAATGCGACGAGACTTTCATACGCGTAGAGCTGAATCGAACAACAGGAAATGAGTATTTGTAGTCATTTAATTCGATTGATCGTCTTACCTTATCGATGACTAGGGCTGGTTTAGATTCCTTAGCCCACAACGGCAGTGGCAGCGGCTGGTCGATCGCCCACGAGCCGCACTCCGTCTGATCAAACGTCGTCAAATTGTAACCATCGGCAGTTGTCCACTTTTTATCCAGGGAAAGTGAGTCAAACGAGCCGAACCCGTCGTCGTCGTCATCCTCTGAATCCGTGGAGCCATCATCGTCGGTGTCGCAACAGCTAGCGCCTTCGCTGCTGCATGTTGCGGACGATGATTCGCCTTGTTGAGCTCCAGTCACAAAGGCGCCGACATCGCGTCGTTCTTTGTGACATTCTGGGTCAGTCAATCGGCCTCCAGCAAGGAGACCCGGATCGGCTGACCCGAGCCCAGGTCCAGTAGGGTTTTGGACATCTTTATTGAGTCAAGATGGCCATTCGCAGCCCCATCGGCCAAATGATGGTAACTGAGCATTGTTTTCGCTCGCGTTTAAGAATTCGTTAATCGTCAATGAGTTAAATCCGTCGCTCAGAAGAGTCGCGTTCGTCGCATCAGAGTTAAGACTCCTTCGGCTCTCGTGAACCGTTGGTTCGTCCCCTTTTGTTGAAACTTGTTTTTCACGCTCTGTGGAAAAAAGAAAACGTGATGAGGAAAAGTGGTATGCAACGTGATAAGAGGCAGTAGGAGGATGAGGGTCTAGCGGTTGAACAGGCACGATGCTGTCAAATTCTTCGAATTTCAATTGAAAAAGCATTGAGTTGCTGCTAAACCCCTAGAGCTAGTAGTTACGTCTTTATCAACCAACACCGACGTAACTAGAAACTTTTCTCATTTTCATGTCGATTTTCCGTGACACGAAAGTCACGCAACGTGACTTGTCAAAACAGAACAGAGAAAATCATTTTTGAATCAGGCGGAAGGTTGATGAATTCTAGCGACCTACATTAATAACCATAAAGAACAATAAAAGTCTTGGCAGCGATAAAAATGTCGTGAAATCAACAGTTAGAATGCAAGAAAGAGCGAAGGTCGGCGGAGTCACTTTGGAATTACATCAAACGACCCTGATAATGTAAACCAAACAAATTAGAAAATATGGTTTTTTAACGCCGTATCGATTCGCAAGCTCCGCTTATTAAAACCTTATTAAAACCTTTCGCGAGTTAATCTCCATAGAGTGGAGTCCAATCGGGGAATTTCTTGCTTGCGTTAAAGTTCAGACGGCGAGCAATGGAAAATAAGACGAAATCAAACTCGAAAATGTCGAGAACGTTCGCCTGGCCTCGAGAACTTCATTGACATGCACACACGAAACAGTTGCCTCGCTTCACATGCTTGTATCTTCGCATTTTACTTTTCCGTTTGCAAAGAAAACGACGAAAGATAATTCGACGTTTACGTGCACAAAGCAAATTGATAAGACGATGTCTGCGGAATTGACAACTCGTGTGTTGGTGAGCTCGCTGTTGCTGGGTGAACTTTGTGGCGTAGAGATTCCCGGTTTGAAAGCAGATTTGTGGGAATTAATGAGGATTGATTAATGAAAACACCCATGTTGCCATAGGATGAAGAGGTGGTTTTACTCTCGTATTTGAGTTCGCCAGAATGTCAAACTATTTTACGACTTATGATTCCTCGATTCCACTTGTTTCAAGTGCCCACAAAAATGGTCGCCCGACGCATGATTCACTGCCCACGATGTGCGAAATGTGAGCCGGGGTGATGGTGTGGGTAGTGAAATAAGAGAAACCAGAGCGTGAGTCACCTTTCCGCTAATTTCTCTTTGTGTTCAACATAAATAGCCCAAGAATCCCGAGAAGGTTATGCGATCAAGCCTAAGTGCAGTGTTCTCAGGGAAATAACGAAATTTATTGGGAAAAGTTTATGACGAATCGATGGAGTGCCCCAAAACTCGTTTCGATGCACACGCTATGCGACGACTTACCCATACAAAGCACCAGGCCCCAAATAAAAAAATCCTTCTTTCCGAAGAAAAGGGTTGAAGAATGTGGTTGATCGCTGTCGATTTCCTTGTTGGCTTCCTTCGGCGCACCGGGTCAGTCCAAATTTATTTTTGGGTGATTAAAGACACCAAAAACAAAAAAGGAAAACGAAAATAAAAACAAAGTCTTTCTTCACTCGCGAATATCTTTGTCCGTCAATCTTCGACTGCGATTGTCTCAAAGACTGGCAAATTTGATTTCTTTTAATGTTTTCACGATTTGAAAATATTTCACTTTGAGCGCGTTAGCACTGTTGGAAGGCAGAATGCTTTCTGACTTTTCGTTTGTTCTTTCGGCTCGAATTTATAGACGCTTCGTGCGCGCACACTAGTAAACAGCTGACGTCACTCTTGGCTGATATTGTCTGCTTCTGGTGGAATCACTTGTTAAGCCTTGTCCGACACTAAGCACTCGAGTTATTAATGCACATGTATTCAACACTTTCCTGTGCTTCAGACAATTAAAATCCGCTGAACAGCGAATTGGATTCAAAAACACAAATTTAAGGCGAACTGAAATGAAATCATATGTTTTGTGTTTACTCGGAGGCGGCTTTTGTGTTGGTTTGTTTTCGTGTTTTTCTTTCAGCTTTTTTTCGTCTGTTGCACAAATTCCAAAGGGATTCTTGGTACCTGAAACGAATGCCAACAAGAGATCTCGTTAGAGAGGCTTTTCAGTATATAAAAAATTATTTACAGAAAGAACCGTTTTAAGCAGAAAAACGAGGTGAATAATGCGTAGTAGCTATATTCAAGGCTTTAATTTGAATTTTTCCGATCTAAAGTCACAATTGCGCAATATTGTGGCACCAGCAAAGTTGTTTATTATTAGTCGTTTGTTATCAGAGATCCGGAATGTGTTGTCACCATGATGTCTCTTGATTCCAATTAACATGTATCTGTCACGGGACGAAGTCTTAATGGACTTGATAAACATTTATCCGTCCGGTCGTTTGATAATTGAGCGATTCAAAGCATCACAAGACTATTAGATAAATGTTGACCCAAACGGGAAATGAAACATGAACGACGGAGTTTCAAGATGAACGGCGAGTTTGACCGTCGACTTTGCTCTAGATCATGATTCCATCGCAATTTACTGACATTTTTCCTGTGAACACTTTCAATGACCCGAGGTTTCCCTTTCCAGCACTCTGATTTATGTAAAACTCAGTTCAAGGCTGTGAAAGTAAAGCGCGTCAGTGTGAAAATAATTGCATTTGATCGAAGTTCATTCGAAAGTTCAATAAACAAACTGTCTACTAGCTTGCAGCGATCCAAAGTTTCATCATAAACAGCTCGTGAAATTGAAACTATCGCAAACAACGTTGCTTTTTTAAGTGGCAACGAAACATTTCAAGACAGCCACGTCCAAAGAAAATCCATCAGTGTTGACTGCCTTTTTTGGCAAGCGAAACTAATAATTGCTGAAGGCATCAGATTTGTCGAAGCTCGGTTTAAAGCACTAGGTACGAGGAATCTAAAATGAAGACACCGGTGCAAAGCCAATAAACCCAAAGCAAACAGATGATCCCATCTGACTACAAGTTCCTTCAGCTTTCGTTCCTGACGTCATAGATGAAACCCTGTTTACATGCTCAACACCGAGCTTCTACTTCACTCACATCACGACGCTATATGCACACACTCCAGTTGGATGCTAAACAGAAGATTCCGTTCCGCCTTCACTCGTCATTATTGCCAATTTGAATTGCTGTTTTAAATTCGCGAGTGATTCTCGTCTTTCAAATCAGCACCAAGTATGAAGAAGAAAAAACTTTTCTGTTGTTTGTTCCAATTCTGTACTCAGTCGTTCAGGGATATTGAAATGAAAAGCAGTTCAACGTAAGCAGATTTAAAGCGTCGTTAGCGAAGCCCTGCACAGGGAAGAGCAATCAAGCGCAAAGAAACCGCTGAAAACAATTCCCCATTTGCACAAGCGATTAAGTCTAATGAGTCACATTGGGGGTCTATTTGAAAGCTTCTCGTGTCGTTTGTGTTTGAGCAACGTGAGGTTGACGTTCTCCTGCGAGGTTGGTTTTCAATTTTTTGTAGGCAAGCGGGAAAATTGTAGCGATTCGTGTCGTATGAATTTTCAAACGACTTGTGAGCGAAAATAAGCCGGCTGTTGATCATGGTGTGCTTGATCCGGGCCGAAAATTCTCGCCTTTGTCTCCTCATTGCGACTTTGGCAAAATTCTTTTGATTTTTTGTTTCGAGAAGCAACAAAAGCAGAGTCCGTCAAATGGGCTCGGATTTATTTCGGGAGAAAATTTGCGGCGAAATGAAGAATCATTATGCAATTTTCATTATTCATGCAGTCGTGGCTGCCAAATGGAGGCAGTCAAAGCAAGACGAGCAGAAATTTAGGATGGATGAATGACTTTCGATGGATTACACGCTTTGGAGTAGGTGACGACTTGTCTCTTGATGAAAGCGTTTTGTGGAAATGAAATGAAAAGCTTCCCACAAGCCCTGAACACCGATGACGTCATTGAAGAGAAATTATTCTTGATTTACGTTAATGCTCAACCCGCCAACATGTTCCATGATTCATGCCACCGCGATTGGCAGTTGCGTTGTAATTATTGAGCCTTATTTGTTCAAATTAAGGCGCCTGTAAATTAAATGTCCATTCAGGACAGCGAAGGGAAAATTCTTGGCAGCTAATCGAGTTGATCAGTAGAAAACCGGGTCAAAGGCGGAAAATTTTGCCGTCATGCAGGTGCTTGAAGTATCGACTGGAAATTAGTCGGCAATATGGAACAATCCGAACAATCAAACTTGAAAAATCGATAAAACTTGAAAGCTCACCTTTAATAAAGCTCGATGACGATGAGACAGGAACCTGAAGAGGTCAAAAGGTGCTTATATTTGAAAACTCCACTTAAAATTAGTCTGAGAACTTAAATTCTTAACAAGATCCTTGAAGTGTGCGCAATTAAAATTCATGTTTTGTTTTTCACAATTTTCGTCACTTTCCGTCCTGTTTCGACAGAATCTTCACTGATTTCGGGATCTTTAGTGTTTATTCAAGAGTTTGAAGCACATTTCTTTGCGATTTTACGTCACTGCCACGGTCACTAGAATTTTCCTCAATCCTCGAGAAAACGGGGTACAGAGGTCAACTGCACAACTGTTCTCGGTGGATTAACAGAGGGTTGAGCAGACGATACTGTATTGTGTGTAAACAAGAATTTTAATCAAAAGAATTTAAATAGTCAAGCACGATGTCGCGGCTATTCAACCAGTCGATCAAAAAGGCAAAACTTCAAGATAAAGTCCCAACATCAATTTTAATTCAATCTTCATTCCAGTTCTCGACGAAACTCAATCAAAAATCAATTTCGCCGGTCGAACTCGTTTCTGAGGCATTTCCAAGGCTTCGTTCGTTCAACGAGAAGTTCAATGCTTTCATCACACTGACAGAAGATGTTGCCATCAAGCAAGCAGAAGAACTGTCAAGAAAGATCAGTGCCGGCGAGAAGCTTCCGCTTGAGGGAGCTTTGGTGGCTGTCAAAGACAACTTTTGCACAAAGGACGTGCCGACAACTTGCGCTTCCAAGTAAACATCACTCAATCAACTCATGTAAGTTCTTGTTCACCAACTAATTCTCATTTTAGAATGCTGAAAGACTTCTCACCGCCTTACAACGCAACCGTCTACCAAAGACTCATCGACGCCGGTGCAATCTTAGCTGGAAAGACGAACATGGATGAGTTTGGAATGGGCTCTGGCTCGGTGGACTCGATATTCGGAGCTACAAAAAATATCTGGAGCAAAGACCTTGAGAACCCGACCATCGCTGGTGGTTCTTCAGGTGGAACTGCAGTGGCTGTGGCTTCTGGACTTTGCCGGGCTGGATTGGGCAGTGACACTGGTGGATCCACGAGGAATCCAGCTTCATACTGTGGAGTGGTTGGATTTAAACCGACCTACGGGCTTCTGTCAAGACACGGCCTGATTCCACTCGTGAACTCGATGGATGTTCCAGGAATCATCACCAGAACAATCGACGACTGTGCCGAGGTTTTCAATGCCATCGCTGGGCCAGATCGATTCGATTCAACGACAGTCAAAAAAGTCTTCAAACCAGTTCAACTGCCGACGGATATCAACGTCAAAAACTTGAAAGTTGGGATTCCCCGAGAGTACCATTGCGATGGTCTGTCGCCCGAAATTCTTGACATTTGGAACAGAATTGCGGACATGCTTGAAGACAACGGGGCGGAAGTTCTAGAAGTCTCAATGCCCTACACTTCATCGTCGATCTTTGTCTACTCAATCTTGAATCAGTGCGAAGTCAGCAGTAACATGAGCCGGTACGATGGAATCGAGTTTGGTCACCGCGCAGACGAACATCATAGCACTGAGCATCTTTACGCTAAAACCAGAGCTGAAGGCTTCAACAGCGTCGTGAAAAATCGAATTCTCACTGGAAACTACTTTTTGTTGCGCAAGAACTACGAAAACCATTTCCTGAAAGCTTTACAAGTTCGACGACTTATCAGCGACGATTTCGACAAAGCTTTTTCATCAGTCGACGTCTTGCTGACTCCAACCACACTGTCTGACGCGCCGTTGCTTAAAGATTTCACTCAAAACAACAACCGCGACCAATGCGCAGTCCAAGACTTCTGCACACAGCCAGCCAACATGGCCGGAGTGCCTGCGATCTCAATCCCCATCAAGTTGTCAGCGAAAGGCCTTCCCTTGAGCCTCCAACTCATGGGACCAAACTTTTCTGAAGTTACTTTGTTCAAAGTCGCCAAGTTTATTGAGAGTTCAGTTGATTTTATTTCAATTTATGAGAAAAGTTGAGATAGGTTGAAAAGAAATTAGACTTAACAAGTAACGAAAGAGATAAAGTAAGAAGGATATGAAGTAACAAAAGTTGAATGTAACGCGCGGTGTTTCAGGATTACAACCAGGGCATCCATCCGTGATACATGTTAGCGAGTTTGAGCTCGTTAGTTGCTTCCCCGATAATAAAGCTGACTTGTCCTTCGGTAGACAGTGGAATTCCCGAAGAGCCTTTGTACTTGCTGACGATTCCTTTTAATCTGTTTTCGATCTGAATGATGCGGTCAACGAAGTTGCTTTCAACACGTTCATTGGAAGCTTTGCCTTCGGCGTTCTTCCAGTCCATTTTCAGGAAAGGATCGTAGACCAGCGGACGGAGATATGACAAAAGCGTGTTCTTCTCCTTTTGCAGCACGCGGAGAATAATTTCGCAGTTCTTTCGGAACGGTCCTTCGATGCCTAGCACGCCCATCGCGTCAATCAAGTTTTGCGTGAGTCGAAACGGCACAGTTTCAGGTACATTAAGTGTTTCTCCTTTGTTGAACAGCATGTTGAAGTCGACGTGGATCGTTTCGCCGGAGCATTCGTCGATTAAAATGTTCTCGCAGTGACGGTCGCCGAGACCAAGGATGTATCCGATGATGCTCATCGTGGCAGTTGTGCGGATGAACGATGATCGGGCGTTGAAGTAGTTCTGCGGTGTGTGGAACTGCTGGCGATAGTAGTCGCCCAAAGCCGGATAGAACAATTTTTTGAGCGCTCGGAACTCAACCAACTTTTGTGCTTCGTTCATTTTCGCCATTCGCTTGATTTGTTCAGTGCTTTTTGGCGCGTGACTCTTCTTAGAGTATTGGCCAAAGATCACAGCCTTCAGTGTCTTGAGATTTGGAACCCATTCTGAAAAGATTTTAATGTAAATTCTTGCAACTTTCTCATCTGACAACTTACCAATGAGTCCGGTGTTTTCGCTGAGCGGAACAACTGAGAAAGTTCGAGTAGACAGCTGGCGGTTACGCGACTCAGGATCTTTGTACAAAAACTCGTTGACAACGCATGAGAACTCTTGGAAGCGGAAATCAATTCTCAGATCGTCTTCTGCCTTGAACAGCATCGGATATTCCTTGCCGTCGTCACCACGCAGAGTGACTTTCTTCGGTCTTTGCAGCGACGGCATCACGTCTGCAGTGTCTCTGATCTTATGAATATTGACGAGAGTGTGCGCAAACAAGAATTTGTTTGTCTTAGATTCTCGGACCGGCTGGAGATTGCACTGGAGGGGCATTATAACTCTCGAATTACATTTTGCGATCAACGGTGCAATGTCCGGCAAGAGAGCGTTGATTGAGAAGGATGAGTTGCGGTCGCCGATGCGATGCGTTGCCAACTTGTTGAACTTTTCGATCAGTGAGTTGTAGTCGCTGATCATTGTCTGCATTTCTTTGCCACTCAACTCTCGGTGTGCCAAAATGTCTTTGACTTTCTTAGCTCGTTGCGGATATTGGCTTTTCAGCATCGGCGTCAGAAACCAAAGCGTTTGCTTCGGGAATGTTTTGACAAGTTCGGTGAGAATGCGACGCAGCACGTGGAAGACATCAGGCGACTCGTGGCAGATTCGAGACACTAGCTGAGACAATGCCGTGTAGAAGAAACTAATGTCAAGGCTTTCGAGCAGTTTTTCAATTATCGAGTTGATCGTCTTCATTTCTTTTGCAAACTGCGGTTTGTTGAAATGCTTTGCTGTCGTGTCAAGCCAGATGCTGAGAAGTCTGGGCATTGACTGGAAGACGTGTTCGCTGCCTTGAAGCATGTCGCGAGAGTAGGCTTTGAGGACTTCGATCATGTGCGCTGGATTTCCGATTTTTGCGATCTTCGAGTCGTTGTCGGTGCAGTAATGGCGGTCCATGTAATCAGCTGTGAGCAGGAAAAGCTTCACGTTTTCGGCGCCCGGGATTCTGGCAGCTTTGAACAACTTGATGTTTGCTTCAAAGTCCAGGTTGACCGCTTCTGCGTTGTATCTAGCGATCATCAGTTTGCCTTTCGACAAAATTTCTTTGTCTTCTTGCGAAAGCTGATCGATGTTCTTACTCGTACCAAGTTCGAGAATTTTGAAAGCGTTGTTCTGGTCTTTCTTGATCCAGTGGAGCTTTGCCTTTTCCAGGAACAGTTCCTTTGGTTGATACGTCTCGGCGTTGAGAATGTAAGTCTGTGCTTGCTGGAACATATTGTTCTTGCACGCCAGCTTCGTGCTTTTGATCCACAACTTGCCGATCTCGCCGTCGATCAAGCAACTCACGTCAGACGTTTCTTTCTTGCCGATGACTTTCTGCAATTTGGTCTTCGTCTCGTTCAAAATGATTCGGTGGAAGCTGTAGATTGGTTCTTCGATGGAAGTGTTTTTCTGAACGAGCTCCATTCGTGAGTTCCACTCGTCGATGAGAGTTTTGATGATTTTCACACCTTCGGTGGTGTTTTTAGCGGACTTGAATTTGGTCACGGCGTTTCCGACTTTCTCGAACTCTGTTATCAAGTGCAGGTTGATCATTTCTCGGTAGTTCTTGCCGTACGCCGTCTTCTCATTGCCAGAGATTTTCAAGTTTTTCATGATAGCAAGTCGAGTGTTTTCCAGTTCTTGCTTGAATTTGTTGTCATCGTCTCCACGGAAATCCATCAGCAGTTGTCCGCATCGCACTCCCCACGATCTGCTTTTTGCAACGTTTTCGTCTTCAAGTAGTTGTTCAAGTTCGTCGAATCTTGAAAGTCTCCACAGTGGTTCTGCCTTGAGTTCATGTGACAGTTTGCATTGTTCAGCTTCGTTCAGCTTCCCGATCATGTTCTCGTACACCAGAAGCGCCGTTTCTGGTTGGTCCAGAGAGATGAAGCTGTTCAGCATGCTCTGGATGTGTTCGATCTTGGCGTTTCCGAGTTGCATCATTCTTTCGAAGCAGGCGGCGGAGTCGCGATGGTTCCCAGTCACGTTGCTGATCAAAACCGTCTCTTCGAGCGACCATTCCGACGTTTTTAGAGCTTGGATGCCTTCGACAGAGTCTGGACTGCCGAGTTTTGCGTAGATGTTAGTCAGGAACGAGAGTTCGCTTTGGAAGCTCTCGGCTGTGCAGTTTTCTGACTTCATGTGTGCTTCGAGGAAAATCATTGCACGGGCGTACTCGCCGCATCTGTAATTGACATGTGCCAGCTCTTCCACGTCGAATTTCATGAGGAATTGCGAGATGCTGTCACGAGAAGGATTGCGAGTGTGTGTTCGGCGGTGGTTTTCCAGAAAATCGAAAGCTTCAAAGATGATCTTCGAGACTTTGATGGCTTCGGAGTACATGCTGCTTTCCGACGACTTCTTCGTCGTTTCAACCGGTTTGAAGTCGTAACTTTTTACGTGAAGCAATCTGCGAGCTTTGCTTTTGTCGTGATTGCTGTTCTTGCCCATGACTACATCGAGAACCCACTGAATCTCGTCTTTGACCAGCTGTTGCGACTCGTCGTTACTTGCCTCCAAACTGTGCAATAGAATGTAAGGCAGGAACATCGAAGTAGTGTGCTGATTGTGCTTCATGCTTGGTTTGAGCGAGTCAAGCAGATTTTTGGTCTTCTCATGGGAAATTTTGTCGATGAGAACGCTTGACCAACGCATAGCCCACTCCGGTGCTGTCTGTGCCTGTTTCCAGAAGATTGGATGAGTGTGATTTACTAGACTCTGCTTTGCCGAGTAAGTTGAAGTCAGCAGCGGTTCCATGAGCGGTCTCATCTTCTCAGGAATCACAGTCCAAATCGATTCTTCGCGGTTCTCGCTGGTGACATTGCGTGACTTGAAAATTTCTTGAATGGCGAGAGATAGTGCGTCGGTGTATTTAACATCGTTTTTGTACTGGTAAGATTGCCAGAGCTGAGTCAAAGCCATTCGAGCGAACTCATCGGTGTGAATCGATTCCGGGAATTCCTTCTGGTTCGAGAAATGTCGTCGTTGCAGGCTGGGTTCGATTGCGCCGAGTTCACCAAGACATTCTGCTGTAGCCAGTGACAACATTTCCGTGGTGCTTTTGCAGCTGTTGACGAGAATTTGCAAAATCTCTTCGATCATCGGGTCCATCGACATCTGACCGCAGATGAGTTCATTCATCTCTGTACGGTTTTGAGCGAAGAGTTCCGTCAAGTACTGGAGACAGTAGACTCGAATCTTGGGATCGGAATTCTCACTGTTCAAATGTCGAATCAAGGATTTCAGACTGGCCTTCAGGCTGACTTCATCCTTTGATCGCTGGCTTGACATCAATTCCAGCGCAACTTCTTTGATTCTCGGACTGACGCGCGTCTTTTCGATGAAGAACAGATCCGAGATGTGGCGACTCAACAGGTTGCTGTTCTCTTCAAGCAAGTAGCTGTAGATTCCGTTGACTTCAGTTGGGAATCTGTCTATTAGCAGTTCGAGTGACACGAAGATCGTGCTGAGAATCGGTCCCAACGAGGAAACGTCGCAGATTCTGATTAAAATCCGCCAAACTTCCATGCAAGCTGCTTTCAAGTCAAACACGTTCTGGTCCATAGCTGCTTTCAGCAAAGTGATGATCTTGAAACAGTAGCCAGAGACACGACGAGTTCCTAGCAAGCGAATGATGTCGCCGAGGCTGAGAAGAATTCTTCGCTTGATCGCACGTTCGCACTCGCTTGAAGTAAGAAACGGCTCGAAGTAGATCAGGACTCCAAGGAATCGTCCGCTGATGTCGTCGGCAATTTTTTCAGTGTCAGCTTGATTGAGCTTAAACATTTGACGCAAAGCTTCGACGGCGAACTCCGGTGACATGTTATAGAACACCAAAACTTGTTCGACTGCTTTCGTTTTGTTCATCCACAGCAGTTGCGGCACCGAAGCTTCAGTTGTCTTTTCAATGAAATTCAAGCACTTTTGGCGCACGTTGCGATCTTTGAGTTTGTAGATTTCATGGTAAATCTTTATGAAGTGGTTCTCGATAGCCAGGTCGAGACTTGTGTTTCCCATGCTGCACAACTCTTTCAGCTCTGTAAACAGAAGTGGTTCCTGTGGATTGTTTAGTTTTAATTCATTTAATCTAGAATTTATTTTAACTTCACTTACCTCTAAAGCTTCAGGAAGAACAAGTGCAATGACTGCGTCCAAGACTGTTGAAAGGAAGTCTCGAGTTCTCGAAAAGTTCAGGCGCATGATGAGCTGTTGGAAAATAAAACTTTTGTCAATCTCCGTGCAACATTTGTTAATTTCAAATTTACAGTTTTTAACGATGCTGAAAACGGAGTTCGAGAGGCATAGAAGTTGACGAAAACGAAGTCCATGACCGCTTCAATCAAAGGTGTCTTGTACCAGTTGAAGAACTGCTGTGCGGTGGTGTTGTGGTCGTCAGCCATCTTCATGACCAGGATTGAAGCTTCGCCCACCACTTGAGCTTTATCAGGAATGATGAACATCAGGAATATTTTGAAGCAGCGCACGAGCCACGGTTCTTCAGGCGTGACACGTGAAATTGTGTAATTGAGTCGAACGGTGAGTGACTGAAGCTTTGCGTTTTCGTGGTCCTTCGTGAATCTTGTGAGTTGACACAGCTGACCGAAGCAGTTGTGCAGAGTGTCGAAGCCTTTGACAAGTCTCTGGAGGTTGCTCAAGATGTCGAAGAGATTCTTTTCGAGTGCTTCCAGAACGAGTTCGTTTTCAACGAAAATTTCTTTGAACAACGATTCTGCGTTGTCTTGCTTTACCCAAGTTAGGAAGTCGTTTGAATGGTTCAGCAGTGCTGGAATGGCTTTGATCAACTTGATTTTGCAGTCGTTTGACTGTGCGAAAATCTTAGTATTGATTTTCATTTGTGTTGCGCTTTGTTCCTGGATGCGGTCTGGTGAGATCAGAACTCCTTTCGTTTCTTTTAAGTAAACCATCCAGCGGTGAACATCCGAAACTTCAGGCACCTTCGGGAATGGCGTGGAATGCAGTTGGCAGCTTTCACAGACGATGAAGTGATTGAAGACGTTTTCTCTTGATGGAAGCTTGATGATTACGACATTTCCGCCTCTCAAGCACAGAAAAGGCTTCAACGGATCAATGAGAATTGTGAGGTCATTGCCTTCAGCCAGAAACTCCTCGTACATTCCCACGAAGTCTTTCAGCTTGTCGCCGTTGTTGATCATGAAGTTGAGCAAGTTTTGCATCAGCGTCGTCTTCAAACCAGCATCTCTCTGCTTCCAGATAGCTTGGATGACGTTTAGCGTCAGCCACCAACACATGTTGGTCAATTTGCTGATCTCGAGCTGTGCAAGTTGTTTGATCGAGTTTTGCTGCATTCTCAGCAGACACATGACATTATCCAGGTTTTCGTAGAACGTCTTGAACTTCTCTGGCAGCAATATAATCACTTTTTGGAATCCCGCAAGCTTGTTGAACTTCGGATCGTCTTTGAGGCGCTTGTAAAACGGCCCAGCGACAATGGCCAGCAACGTATGCTTGATCGAGTCAACCATCGTCGAGTTCTTGCTGAGTTGCAAGATGCGGCCGAACAAATCCACGGCAACAGCGGCGATCGCATGATTGATTTCGGTTCTTTGAGTGACTGCTTCGAAGATCTTCATCGTCAGAGTTTCGAGATTTTCAAACATGAGAAGACTGACGTGCTTGTAGTCCCAGTTCTTGAATTGCATCAGTGCTTCTTGTGAGTCCAGAATTGTGTCAGTCGAGCGGAGACTTGTCGCTGACGTCTGTGGATGCATTCCGTGGCTGAATTGCTTGCGACGGGTGAACCCGAAATCGATTTGAACGACGAGAAGCAGGTGCTCGTTGATTGAGATGAGTTGGTTGACAAACGACGATTCTTCTTTAGTGCCGATTAGGCTTTCAACTTTCCTCAGAAGCCGATCGTGAATTGTCTTACACGTTGAGCTGATTTTGAGGATTTTGTGATCGAATATTGTTGCCGACTCGACTTCTGCAATTATCAGGAACTTCATCAGCGCAATTACTGATGGGTGGGCAAACTCCACGAGATTTCGCAAGCTTTCGACGGTCTTCCCTGTATATTTGACGTCTTCGAGAATCTTTCCCAGCATGTATGCGATTGACTCGCACAGTCGAGAGTTGTACCAACTTTCTGTGGTGTTCTTCAGCTGCACGAAGAGAATCTCACTCGAGTGTGCAATCAGGCGCTGGAGCCTCGCATCATCAGCAAAGTTCATTCGATTGACTGGAACTTCTTTGAAGAATGTCTCTATTGGTGACTGCAGATCCTCCATTGACGGAGGAGTGCGTTGCTTTGGAATCCAGCGTGGAAACTCTTTGAACACGGTCGATGATGACTGCATGAATGATACGAAGAACTCCAAGTCGAGCTCATCGAAATCAACAAGTGTGTTGAGATATTTGTTGAAGAACTTGACTGCGAGCATTTTAGCTTTTAGTGACTTTTGGCAGTAAATGTCCAGCACAGCAGCGCGAACTTCGACTCCGAGCTCTCTCTTCATGTTGCAGAACTGATGAACCGCGAATGTGAGGGAGGAAATGCAGAAGTGAATGAGCCCTTCGACCTGGCTGTTGTCGCTGACAACGACTTTGAAATGACTGAACTCTGTAGGCGCGACTGGTTGTCCGTTAGACGGTGCCATGAACGGAGTTTTCAACTCTAAAACAGGTTTTTGTTCAGAACTTGCAAAAAATTAAGGAACTATGTAATTTCTCACCGATTTCATATCCGCTCCAGTTGGAAACTTGGTTCAGAAGTGATGTGTAGACTACGATCAGGTCATGGAACCACCATCTCTGTTCGGTATGAGCTGTGGTGAGACTTAGATCCTGCAGCTCGAGAATAACCCGTGTTGTGCTAAAAGTCAGAAATTGAAAAATCATCCTGAACGACACTAGTGCCGGTGAAACTCACACTTCATTCTTGTCATTCACGAAGAAGTACAGAAATTGATTGAAAAGCCAGTTGAGATTCACGGCAAGTGCATCTCGCTGCTTCTCATCGGATCTTCCAGCGACGAACGCTTTTGTGATGAACTGCTTTGTGTAATTGAGAGTCTTCGCCAGGCCGTAGAAGTCGACTCCGACTGGTGTTATGTTTTTGGCGATGTGGCCTGCCAGCAACTTGTAGAAGTGCACGCCCTCGTCAAACTCTGTCATGATGTTCATTTAATTGCCGTTTAATTACCATTTAATTTACAAATTTGTTCGGAACGACTTTCTGTTGTCGTCAGGTTTCGTTTTTTTCGCGGGTTTATTTGCCACGTTATGAACACTGAACGCATCCTCAACGGACGTTCCGACAAAACTCAAACTGAACCTTCTTTTTGAAATTGTCTCAACAACGTGTGATTGAGAAGTGAGTTAAATAAATATTTTTAAGGTCTTTGCCGGTTTGCTACAAGCCTCGAAAGTGGCCCAGACATTCCTTGCCTTGTGCCCTCCAGTTGGTGATTGAAATAGCCCTTGAGCTCTTAAGAATCTGTTGATTTCCGCAATTCTCAAAAGTTGCTTTGAAAAATATTTTTTTACTGATTTTCAATATCTTCTGTTTTATCACTTTTGCTAAAATTCGGAATCTCTCTATGGGTTTCCGCTTTGACAACTTTAAAATCACCCTTACAATCTTCAAATTCATCAATCCAAGCAAACTAGTCTAAGAAAACTGAATGTTGTTTGAGCTTTCGAGGTTATGGAGTGGCAACAAACCGACTTAATCTAACTTGCACAACTTAACTAATGTTTTCACTTCTTTTAGATGGCCGACACCGCAGCAAAGAAAGTCGCTCCGGCTAAGAAGGAGAAGAAACCCGCAGCCGCCCCGGCCGCAGCAGCAGCACCAAAGGGTGAAGCTAAAGTGAAGAAGGCAAAAGAACCAGCACCAGTCACACCACGACCATTCAAACGTTACGGTAGATTGTGGGCTAAGGCTGTCTTCACCGGCTACAAACGTGGCCAGAGAAACCAACACGAGAATCACTCATTGTTGAAGGTGAGTTGAGCTGCTAATCGAGTGTTCTTCCCTGTGCGACTTTCCGTGATGTTTGAAGACATTTGAAAACTGAACAACAAATGTGGAAAACTTATTTCTCCTGATGTCATACTTCAAAGCGCCAAGGAGTCTTGCATGAGCAACTACTGACCATTTCATTTAATTTTAGGTCGAAGGATCCCGCAGCCGTAAAACTTCCCTCTTCTACATTGGCAAGCGTTGCGCTTTCGTCTTCAAGGGTAAGTCAAAGCAGTCGTCTCCAACAAACTCCAAGCACAAGAGCCGCGTTCGTGCTATTTGGGGAAAGGTCACCCGACTCCACGGAAACAACGGCAGTGTCCGCGCTCGTTTCACCAAGAACCTTCCCGCTGACGCCATCGGCAAGCGTGTGAGAATTGTAAGTTGATTGACTTCAATCTCTAAAGCTGATTCTAATAAGTTTGATTCTTTTAGATGCTGTACCCATCCAGAATTTAAACACCTCGTTTGGATGTATCAACACTTTCAAGGAAATAAAACGCGATTCCTTCTTAAGAAATTAATTCCAACTTCTTGAAACTGCTTTTGTTTTATTCTGTATCGGTAGTTACACGTTTGTGATCTTGTGACATTTTAAGATGATTCAGAGTGATGCTCGCTTTCATCCGATCCAAACGGATCTCCGTTTCCGCACCAGTGAGAAGTGACATGGCAAACTGCTCGGACTTTTGACAAACAGCAGTGCTTGTTAGCTTTTATCGAGTTGTGAAACTCGCAGCCCGGTGAATAGAACTTGCTGACTTCGAGTTGCAAGAGATTCGAGGCGAAGCTTGGTGACGGAAACGGAACAGCATTGACTCCGTTCCTGCGCTTCTTACTGGTGATCGCTGTTTGCATTGCGTAGAACAGTTCATCGACCGGGCAAACTATGAGATTGTTTTTCAGGTCGTCTTCTCCAGATTCGTGGAGAATTTTGGACATGATTCTGAAAGTGTCATCCAGCGGTGTTGCGTTGTCTTGATTGCGGCCTTCAGCAAAGAGACATGGAAAAGCGCTTAACGGATGAAGAAACTTCACGATCGTCTCGAGTACTGTTATGTACTCTCGTTCACCCTCATTGTAAGGTGGAAACGAGTACTTGTGAGTCTTTCTTGATTTTTCCTGTGCGGCGGCAGCGACATTAGCTGGGAGTCGACCTGGATTGATACATATTTGAATGTCGTCGATTATTCTTCCGTTGAGACTGAATTTCGCAATGGCAAGCTCTGCAGGATAAATGTTGATGTCGTCAGAGAAGAAGGTCGTAGCACTGATGAGGAAGAACACCATGTCGTCGAGCTCTAAAATTAAGAAACTTGAAATCATTGATCTACCATTTCATTTTGAGTCTTACCCCCAGCTTCGCACTTCTGAAACACAAGTCTCTTGATATCAGCTGTTCGAATCCCGTTTTCAGCCTTCTTGATCCTCATTTTTCTCTTCGCAGCCATGTGGTCGTTGTCGCCTTCGCAATTGTACATTGCCTTCAGCTTGTACGCTGATCTCTCCAGGCTCGTCAGTTTCGACCAATGCGGTGCTGCCATTAACTTGACCTTCTCGATGTCATCGATGCCATGATTGTTCTTCTTCAGCTTTATCTGGAACTCAAGCGCGTAGAGATGGAATCCGTTTCTGTTGACAAAATAAAAATGAAAATTGAGGATCAGCATAATTTGAAACTGAATTTGTTTACGCTTTGAGAATCTTATTCTTCTTCTTCAGCATTTCGAGGCGCATACGTTGCTGTTCTGTTTAATTTCTGATCGTGTGGCCTCGAGATAGACGTGATTTAAATTTTTACTAACACAAACAAAGATTTTGTCCTGAAATGTGACGTCACATTGTGAAATTCAAACCTGCGAGATCAGAAACTGTGAGGTAGCGTGTAGAATAGGAAAACTGTGAAAATAAATCTCAGACCATCCCCAATTCACTCTTGAAGTACGTGCAGTTGTCAATCAATCGAAGATTTTCCGGAAAACGATCAAGAAACGTTGAAAATGAGTCAAAATCAGGGAAAGAAGTACAAAAATAAAGCAAATGGTTTCCTCATGTTCATGCTTGATTTCAAAAGGAACGAAGCTAACAAAGGCCACGAAATTGACATTAACACGGCTCAGCTGAAAGCTGGCGAGCTCTGGATGGTAAGAAAAATTGCACAAAGGCTCAAAAACTGATTTAAAAACATGACGCTTGAATTCAGGCAATGGACGGTGCTCAGCGAGAGAAATTCAACAATAGATCATCGTCATCAAACAACTCGAATCGAAGCAGCTCGACCAAGTACACAAGCTTCGGCGTCTCATTCGATGAGATTGATCGTCAGAAGGAAGCAGAACGCCAAAACATGAAGCGAATGAATTTGACGATCGTAGAAATGCTCTCGACTGCTGAAGATCAAGGCTGTAAGTTCCTTTTGGGAAAGGTTATGTAAGTGATTGCATCTAAATCTCGTTTTTCTGATATAAACAGGTTTGACGACGTTGCCGTTCTACTTCTTCAGCACTTGCGAGTTCGTACAGACATTGAATCATGATATCTTCCCAGCCGAAATCGCCATGTCAAAGTTCTCTCTCAAGGATGGAGTCATGAAAACGATGCACTTCATGGTGAATCCTGGCAAGCTTCCGCTGGGAATGGCTGCAGAAGCCGGTATTCGTGCTGACAGCTTGCACAAACGAGATCTGCCGCCAGGTTGTGATGGTGAAACAGATTACTCGGTTATCTTGGCCAAAATGCTGGAATTCATGGCCGTTGACACGAAATCTGAGAAGCTCATGAAGATCCCACCGTTGTTCGTCGAGCCAGGATTGAAGAACGGCGAATACTTCGCAGCCAAATTGACGCTCGACAAGATCACAAGAGAAGCTGGCGAATGCAATCTTGAGTTCAGGTTGTACCCAACAGAAAACCTGCTTGAAAAGTTGCACAAGCGATACAACGAACGATTCGACGCCGGCCTGTTGTCCATCTACCGAGCAAAGGAGTTGATGTCACTCGACACTTTCATGTATAGCAGCATCGGATGCGAGTTCCACGACAAGCAGGACGTCTCTCACTCTTGTTGCTTGTCCAAAGTGCAGCGTTGGGGCTTCGAGATTGCAAAAGTGTGCAACGAAGATGGAAACAACTACGAGATGATTCCAGGACAACATTTCCCAATCTCCAGTGGACACGTGTATGAAGACGACGTCAGAAGCTCGGTGGTCAAAGACTCGGAATGGGACTCTGTCAGTGACTCTCTCAAGCAGTTGAACTTCGACGAAACAGCTTCGTCAGTTCCAAGAGTCGCTGAACTGTCAGATGACTGCTCTTTGGCGAGCTCAAGCGCGGTCAACACACAGGAAAATGTTTTCAACTCTGAAGTCGCTGCAACTGAAGCTGAGTTTCAACTGAAGCCGGCTCCATCGTTCAGCCATCTGATGCAACAGGGACGTGGACGTGGTGGCAAGCGAACTTCTTAAATCTTGAACGGCTATCTCAAGTTATTCGCACAAAGTTTTCCACACTCAGTATAGTCAAAAAAACTACAAAGTTTCAAATTTCACTTTAAATATTAAACTTTATTTACAACATTTCAGAATTGATGTTTCATTGCAGGTGCGAATTTGAGGGTCGCATGATGGGAAAGGGCAAAAAATTTACAAATCAAAATTCTTGGGAAATTAAAAATTCTTTATGATCACGAGTGACTAAATTTGTTACTTTACAAGCTTCTTATAAGGCGGCTGCTTGTGTTTATGCCAGCTGTTGCACGTCACCGCTTGAAAGCGTTTAAAAACAGAAGGAATCTAAACTCAACGATCTCCTTGGGATTAAGAGAAGTGGAATTTAAATTGGAACGGTGAGCCTTGGTGCTGGAAGTGTTGGAAGGGATTTCCGTTGCGAAAACCTTGTGATTTGCCCTCTGGATCGAGCGGATCATCCCCGTTATCGAATTGAGCTCGTTTCTCTGGGTCTGTGAGAACTTCTTTGGCGGCGGCGATGTCGATGAACTTCTTCTCGGCCATTTTTCGTTCGTTCTCGTTGCCTGCGAACTTGTCGGGATGCCATTTCATTGCCATCTTTTTGTACGCTTTTGTAATCTCTTGCTTTGTCGCGCCTCGCCCAACGCCGAGAATCTTATAGTAATCTCGCTTTTCAGCTTGCTTTTGCAGTCTTTTCGCTCTCTCGATTCCTTCCTTGGCACGCTGAAGATTCTCGTCAATTTCGAGGGCTTCTTGATAGCTTCGGACACCGTCGTCGTACATTTCTTCGCCGACCAGTGCATCAGCGAGATCACAAAGCGTGTGCGGGTCTTTCTCGATGTTCAAGGCCTCGTTACAATATGAAATGGCATCGGCATATTTGTCTTGCTTGACGCTACAGCTACACAGAAGCTGATTCGCGCCGAAGATTATCATTCTCACTTCCTTCTCATTCTTAAGCACCTTCTCAGCCGACGACATGCAGTTCTCGTAGTCTTTTTCTTCTTGATAGATTTGTGCGTCTCCGATGAACTTGTCAACCTTCTTAATCTTCTTGTAGAACGGGAAACAGAGTTTGTGTTCCGGGTCAAGCTTGAGACACTCTCGGATTTCTTTCAACGCATCTGCGGCATGACCCAACTCGTATAAAAGTTTTGATAGTTTGAAAATGTCTAAAAAGAAACAAGATTCGTTAATATTCATAACTCGAACCAGAGTTGCACAATAATTTACGATTTGTGAGACCATCAGATCCATCTTGCATCAAGCGGTTCACTGATCGGAAGTCAGACACTGCAGCGATCCTGTCACCGACCATGAGATATGAGTTGGCTCGAAGCTCTCGGAATTCGGGACACCAAGGCGAAATTTCTAGCAGCTGTGTTAGCAGTGAAATAGCTGTCTGGTGTTCGCCTCTGTCCACAATCTCGTGTACCAAGTCTAGTTGTTCCCTCGCCGGGTTAAGTCGCTGGTACATGTAGTTGTAGTCTTCGTTATGTGGGTCTTCAACTAGAACGTTGTACAAGTCCACCTCAGCATTATGGAAGTCGCCCATTTTTAAGTAAATCGATCCCCTTTGAGCTCTGGCAGAGGTGAAGGTGGGCTTCAGTTCGAGAGCCCGGTCGAGATCACTAATGGCAAGCTTGGCCTTGCCCAAAGCCAAATAAACTGTCCCTCTTCGAAAGTAAGTTAAATAATTCTGGTTGTCTGCTTCCACTGCGGCATGGTAGTGAGTCAAAGCATCCTGAAGCTGTCCTCGGGCGAGAAAGTCTTTCCCGAGCTCTAAGTGTCTGTCAATTTCCGCTCTAGATGACGACGAGTCAGCACCTGATGATGATAAGAGAAACAAAAATTGACTTCGTTGTTGATAATAATAATAAAGTATGTGGAGGCGAGCGAAGCATGACGTGGTTTTTTGAGACTGGAGCAGGCGAATGTTGTTTATGGAGGTAGCAAGAACAAACGATGAATGAAAAGTTGCACAACACGTCAGTGCTGATCGCTATGGGATGTTTAATCGGAGATCTAAGCAAGGATTGGTCCTGGCACTCCTTGAAACCATCGTCCAGAATATTCTTGCGGCTGGATCTCCGGTTGAGCGTCGTGGGAAAACAGTTTTCACGCTCACCATCGTCTCATTAACGGGACACGCACTTTCACACAAAGATCATTAGTTTCTCACTCACCTTTTGTGAACAGCTCGATGAAGAGAAAGACCAGATAAGTCCAAAATGTTTGCGAATGAAACGAATTTGTCATCAGCTCCATGGTTCGCGTATAATCTGTGGATCCCCTACGTCTTTAAACACGATCTACTGTGCTCTTGTATAACTAAAGTCTTGAGACGATGCTGTGATTTATTCACGGTCGGCGCACGATTAAACTTCTCGGTGCTATTTTCGCTCTCTGAATGAATGCGAGTAGTTGGGACCACGTATGAGTTGAGTCAAGGGTGGCGAGTCAAGTTCGAGGGGCGGCGTAGTTTCGTCACAGAAATTCTTCGGACACAAGTTACATTAGTTTTTCATCAAATAAGTCACTGGTTTCGAACGTATCTGTCACCACAACACCATGTCGCGGCACAGAAACATCCGGTCTATGAACTACGATGATGGTAGGCTTCAAATCAACCTTCAAGACGTGAAAAGTCAATTCAACAAATATTTCAATTTCGGGTTTGTTTTGGTTTAGAATACGATGATTTCAACGCTGCTGTTGGGAGTCTCGACGAGCAGGAATGCATTTCACCGACAGACGCGAACCAGTGGATTTTCGACCGGAATCGCGGTCAAAGCAGTCTCGATACGTTCCTATCCAACAACGAAGACATTCAGGAGCAGGATGAAGACGAAGACGAGTCGACGTACGACGGAAAGCAACGTCGCGATTCGGAACACTTCAAACTTCCGGACCTCAACGACGTGGACAAAGCCAGACTGATGTCGTGCATGGAAGAGATCAGAAACATTATTGGTGATGCACACTCAGACAAACGAATCGCTGATGTTATAATTTCTAACGATTTCGACTTCCCAAAGGTAAAAACTCAACTCAACAACAAAGAATTCCTTCAAGTCTAACTTTTCCTTTCTCCCCAAGTCTCTCGACCAGCTTCTCTCCAATGACATCTCCGCAACTCAACAGAACAAGAAACCGAAAGTAACTGAAGTTGAAAAAGGTAAGCTCAGACGAATTTCGTCACTCGATAAGAAGTTTCTGATTGAGTCAGGTTGTGAAATCTCTTCTTGATAAAAATTCGCAAACATTGACTAACTTTGCCATTTTTATTCTCAATCTCTTCCAATCAACTCCTGCTCTACCATCGTTTGATGCTGAACAACTTTATCACCTGGATCGCCGTGTTGTTGCAAGGTAAGATTTTAATAACATTACAATTAACGAAATGGTCGACGAGAAGCCGACGTTCGCGAGTTTGTCAGACCTCGGGAAATATCATTTAGAAAAGAGCAAAGCGCCTTCGACGTCTTCACAGTTCAAATTGCCAGTGTTTGGCACGCCTTCATCAGGTGGTGGTAGATTTGCATTGCCCAAATTGGGGAAATTGTCGAATATTCCGACTTCATCAGGTGCAGTGACCAATCTGGCCGACTTTGCAAGCGCGAGTTTCACAAAAAGTTCAGCTCAGACTGAGATTAAGACTGGAGGGCTCGTTATTTCGAACTTGTTCCCACTAAAGTCGTCAAATATTGGGAAATCAGAACCTGAGCCTATTAACATCGACCTCAAAGCCGCTCTGTTCTCGCCAAGTGAACAGAAGAAACATGAAAAGAAGCAAAGTGTTAAGACGAAGCCAGACCTCGAAGAGTTTGTCCCCAGATTCGTTGAATGTGACACCACGACAAGCACGTCAACTGCCACCTTCCGACTTGATGACAATTGTGAACTCACGACTCTGCGTGAATTCAAGTCTCGACTTAAAAAGCTTCGGCCACAGAAGTTGAGTGTCGTAGGGCGGATCATCGGGAAGAAGTTCAAGCAAGCCAGGCCCAAAGTCCACCACTTCTACGAAGTCAATGCCGTGATCAAGCGCTTCGTTTTCGACACGCCATCACCTGATGACAGAATTCTCGCGCATTTGAACAAGGTCAAAAAATAATTTCGCAAATTCTCGTTAAAGTTTAAATTAGTCATAAAGTTTTCCTTACATTAAGTCAATCAATGTTATAATATATTTTTTTACGATCAACCCCAACTTTGTAAATCACTTAGGCATCGGTGACATGCTCTTAGAAAAATCCCAGCAGATCAAACAGCAAAGAGAACCAATTGCAGTGAAAATCACGCCAGCAGCCAAAAAGACGACGAAAGGTTTTGAAATCAGCTCGCCCCGAGTGCAGACGCCAAGCGGATCAGGCCGCAACTCGCCAGACGATGATTCAAAACTCAACAGAACGAAGGAAGCGACCAGAAATGCACACGAATTGTTCGTCAAGGAACGCGGCGAAGAAAAACAACAAATCCACTTGGTGGTCATCGGACATGTCGACGCTGGAAAGTCAACGATGATGGGTCACCTGCTCTACGACCTCGGCAACGTTCCACAGCGAGTCATGCACAAATACGAACAGGAAAGCAAGAAACTGGGCAAGCAGAGCTTCATGTACGCGTGGGTGTTGGACGAAACTGGAGAAGAACGCACCCGAGGTATCACCATGGATTGCGGGTACCAACGCTTTGAAACTCCAACTAAACAGGTATGCAAAGATGAGAGAAGCTAGAAACTTCAAATTTCATAAGATTCTTTCGCAGGTCACACTTCTAGATGCGCCAGGTCATCGAGATTTCATCCCAAACATGATTTGCGGTGCTAACCAAGCGGATTGTGCAATTCTCGTCGTTGATGCAACGCGTGGAGAGTTCGAGACTGGCTTCGAACAGGGCGGACAGACTCGAGAACACGCACTGCTTGTGCGATCACTCGGAGTTAGCCAGATCGGCGTTGCCGTCAACAAACTGGACAACGAAAACTGGTCAAAGGACCGCTTCTATGAAATCGTCGGGAAGCTAAAAGTTTTCCTGAAGCAAGCTGGCTTCAAGGACTCAGACGTGTGGTACATCCCGTGCTCGGGGTTGACAGGCGAGAATCTCGTGAAGCCAGCTGCCGCAGCTGAATTAATAAAGTGGTACAAAGGACCGACAATCTTGAGTGTTGTTGGTGAGTTTTGAAGCTATTTTGCAATCTTGAAAATATTTTAAACTTCCATTTCTGTCTAGATGGCTTCAAAACACCAGAACGTGCCATCGACAAGCCCTTCAGAATGTCAGTCTCCGATGTTTACAAAGGCGTCACGTCTGGTTACTGTCTTTCCGGTCGCATCGCAAGCGGTCATTTCTGTGTCAACGACAAGATTCTCGTGTGTCCGTCCAAGGAGCAAGGACAAGTTAAGAACATCACAATCGACGACGTTCCTGTCAATTCAGCGTTTGCTGGCGATCAAGTTTCGGTGACACTCTCGGGATTCGATGCTTCGTTGGTCTCCATCGGATCAATTCTGTCTGAACTCTCAAATCCAGTTCCGTTGGCCGCAAAAATCCAAGTTCGAATCATCGTTTTTAACATCAAAACGCCAATCACAATCGGCTCCCCGGTGCTGCTTCATCACCACTCACTCGTCGAGCCAGCCACAATCACAAAACTTAAAGCGCAACTTCACAAAGGCACCGGCGAAGTGATCAAGAAGAATCCCCGCGTCTTGGGCAACAATTCGTGTGCATTGGTCGAGCTGACGTTCCAGCGACAGATCGCCATCGAGAAATATTCCGACTTGAAGGAGATGGGCCGCGTTATGCTGCGCGTTGGTGGGTCAACAATTGCTGCTGGTCTTGTCACTGAAGTGAAATCTTAAGAAAATAAGTTTGTTGAAATAAAAAAAAGTGAACAACTAAATGCAAACAAGAAGTTTTATTAATTACCAATCAAATTTGAAGTTGACTTTAATGAAACCTTGGTTCACTGGGTTGATACCACACCATCCGTTGGCCACTGCCTAAGTTCGTATACGCCTTAACTCAACGAAGGTTCGAGGGTGACTAAAAGCAAGAGGCTGAACTTGTCAGTGCCTCCAACTTGCCCCAACTTGACTCGGAGACTGAACTGGCTTGACTCCAGAGAATAAAAAAATCAGCGAGAAGAAAAGTTTAGTTAAGATAAAAAATGAGATTCCTCGACTGTGTGAACATCTTTTATTAACAACAGTTGCGCCAACAAGCCAGCCATTAACATTGTTGAGAATCGAGCCCGAAAAAGCACAAATGCCAAGCGAAATCATTTGAAGGCTTGAGAGAGGCGAAGTGGAATTTTTAATTCAATTTACGTTTTTTGCACAAGAAGAGTCGCGCGATTTTCACCCCGATCGAGACACCATCCAAGACATTCGCTCGTGCCCGCAGAAGTCACAGCCACCTCACATAAATCATGTTTACGGGCACGTTAAGGGTAAAAGTATGCGAAGCCAGCGGGCTGCGACCAACAGATTATCAGAAAAGACACGAACTAAACTTTGGCAAGAACAACGATAAGAAGGACCTGGATCCTTATGTGTCGCTGAATGTGGACGACAAATTCATAGGTGAGTGGCCGACGAGCGCGCTTGGGTGCCCACCGTGAGGGTGGAAGAATGTTGCGAAAGTTTCAAAAGTGAAAAATTTCGGGTCGATAAAATGGGCAGGAGCATCCATTTTTTTCTTCTCTCTTTGCGAATCGGGCGCCAATCTTCAGCCTTGTCTCGCATGCTCAGTAGGTTCTGCCCCAGAAAATCTCTTCGAGTCGCGCCTCCCGCCCGCCGAGACATTCGCCATCGATGAGCCCCGTGTGTATATGGTGCGATGATTTTCCCAAGGATGAATTTTCGTTGAGTTTCTCCCGAGGAGAATGAAAAGTGAAAAAAGAAAGAAAAACTCGAGCATTTTCCTTCGTTAAGCTTGATTCTTCTTTCTTGCACATTTTTTCTCGCTTTTCTTCTTCTGGAATGAACGAATTTCCTTGACATTTTTCTTCTCTTCTCCTCGTCTCGCTGCCTTTCTCGTTCGACACATTTTCCTGCCTGCTTCGGCTGGCTATAAATAATCAGAGAAAAGGGAGAAAAATGGAAAACTTCAAAAGCGAGATGTGCCCTTGAATGATTCTCTCCGTTGCACCATCTCCATATCTTAATTAAGGCCTTGATGTGAGATGAAGAACGCGAGATTTCGTCGTCATCGTCGTTTTTATCACTAATTAAACATTCGCAAGATTGCCGTGTATCGTCGAGAGCCGTATATCTTATCTCTCTTTATTGTTCCCCCCATGCCTACATGCTCCGTGCTCAGATCGATCCAGCATCAAACAGAAAACATTCGATCCAGTCTGGAATGAGACGTTCATTCACGAGGTGGAAAATGCCAATACGTTAGGCATCACCATTTTCCACAAAGGTAACTGATCAAGTTCGAACATTTATTTAATCAAAAAGTATTTCTAACGTGTTGTTTTCCCCCACAAAGCACCAATCAATGATGACTTCAATGCCAATACCACAATAACGTTTGAAGATTTGATAGCACGTAACGAACAGGAACAGACGGACTTCTGGGTGGACTTGGAGCCGTCGGGGCGATTGCATGTGAAAATTGACTTGCGCTGGTCTCAAGGTAAGCCCTTCGCGTCGCTCACGTTCCTGAAAATTAGCTTTTTCGTGTCTGTTTTAGAAACCAATCAACAACAAACTCAAATGGCGATGCGTCGACCGAACAACAAGGATCAGCCGTTCCAGAACCGTCGGCGGGGTGCGATGAGACGTCGCGTCCACCAGGTCAACGGACACAAGTTCATGGCGACCTTCTTGCGCCAGCCAACATTCTGTTCGCACTGCCGTGAATTCATATGGTGAGTTTCGCCTTCGAATCACTCTTTCTCACACAACTTACGGGCAAACACACAATTTGATTAACACACAACTAGAATGTAGGCAGTTCGGGGGAAAATGCATGAATAGAACCAGGAGTTTGATTTATTTCGACAGTCACTAACACGGTTGATAGCTTTTAAGTCGGGGGAAGAGAAAACATTCAGACTCTGATTCGAGGGAAATGAAATATTTAAGTTTTACGAATGAAAAGTGCCGAAAATTAACTCGTCAACATTTTTTCTGTGCGCTCTCGGGCTAATTTCAGGGGCCTGGGGAAGCAAGGCTACCAGTGCCAAGGTAAGGATCTCCATCCACATTTTGTCAATCGCTTTTTACTTTCTGTTCTGTCGACTCTCTCTCATCTGTGACAATTCATTTTCATTAATTTTTCATTGCGGGGGTGGGAAATTTCATCAGATCTCTTTAGTTTTGTCGACTAACCACGGTCCATTAGGATTCTGTGTTGTGCATCAGGCTTTGTTTTGTGTTTACCATCAATCTCACGTTAGTTTTAGTTTTCATTTTAATTTCTCAATGTTTTATTCTTTAATGTAAAGTTGTGCACGCTGAGATCGTCATGTCTGAAGGTGCTACGCGGTCATTGTGTATCATTCAACGTATCTGTCGTTGCAAACTGAATGATCAGATAATCTCACAAAGCATCTCGCTTTAGTCACTTGACCTAATTTCATCAAAATCCATTGACCTTAGTCATGACTCATCAAACTGTACAGCTTGACCTTCGACCCTTTTAATTACGAAACTCTGCTAATCGTCTCGATCTACTTTCACAGTATGCACGTGCGTTGTTCATAAGCGATGCCATCAGCTTGTTGTCACCAAGTGTCCCAAGAAGAAGGACGAAATCAAACCGAAGAAAGAAACGGAGGCAGAAGAAGCCGTCGTCAACAGCCAGCGTTTCAATGTAAATATTCCACATCGATTTGCTGTGCACAGCTTCAAGCGTCTAACGTTCTGCGACCATTGTGGTAGCTTGTAAGTAGTAAATCAGCAGATTGTTATCTTCAAAGCTAACGATTCGATTGATTTAAATTTTAGGCTTTACGGCATCATTCGCCAAGGCTTAAAGTGCGAAGTGTGCAGCATGAACATTCATCGTCGGTGCGAAGAAAACGTCGCCAACAATTGTGGCATCAACACGAAGCAATTGGCTGAGATCTTAAACGAGATGGGCATTACAATGGACAAGTCAACGCCGCCGCGTCGGTCCAAGTACATCAACCCGTCGACTAGTGACAACTCGTCGATGGGCGACCGCAGCGAAGACTCAACTTCGTTGGACACACTTTCCACTCGAAGCGCCTCGTCCGAAGATCAAAAGCCAGGCACTAGTGCAGGCCGTGCTGCTTACGACATTGACACGTCCGGTGTTGGCAAGTTGAGTCTCACCGACTTCAACTTTATCAAGGTTCTCGGCAAAGGATCGTTCGGAAAGGTCATGTTGGCTGAACGCAAAGGCACTGATGAGATTTACGCTGTCAAGGTGCTGAAGAAGGACGCAATTCTGCAAGACGACGACGTCGACTGCACAATGACCGAGAAGAGAATTCTCGCGCTAGCCGCTCGCCATCCGTTTCTCACCGCACTTCACTCATGCTTCCAGACGCCCGATCGCTTGTTCTTCGTCATGGAATATGTCAATGGAGGCGACTTGATGTTCCAAATCCAACGCGCTCGAAAATTCGATGAACCGCGCGCCGCTTTCTACGCGGCTGAAGTGACGCTTGCACTTCAGTTCTTGCACCGCAACGGCGTCATCTATCGTGATCTAAAGCTGGATAATATTTTATTGGACGCCGAGGGGCACTGCAAGCTCGCCGATTTTGGAATGTGCAAGGAAGGCATCCTCGGCGGCAATCTCACGTCCACGTTCTGCGGCACGCCCGATTACATAGCCCCAGAAATTCTCCAGGAGTTAGACTATGGACCGTCCGTTGACTGGTGGGCGTTGGGTGTTTTGATGTACGAGATGATGGCGGGACAGCCGCCCTTCGAGGCTGATAATGAAGACGACTTATTCGAGGCTATTTTGAGAGACGACGTTTTGTATCCAGTTTGGTTATCGCGCGAAGCTGTTTCGATTTTGAAAGGTGAGTTGGAATGGCTTTCACAACGTGAAACTTTTAATACTACACAGCTTGGTGCAGGTTATTAAAAACTATTGATTTTAAATTGACAAACGAATTTCGCTTCAGGTTTCATGACGAAAAATCCAGCTCGCCGTTTAGGTTGCATTGACGGGGAAGATTCAATTAGAAAGCATCCGTTCTTCAAAGGTAAACAAAGTAATTGATGTGATGGGTAACCTGGTGTGATCATGGAACTCCAAGTCTGTTGCTCGAAATTATTGCGCTTCAACGTCCTTAAAACTAAATTTGGCCCAATAACCTTTGAAGTTCCATCAAAACCATAGCTGAACTTTTTGCTGACATTTTCTTTTATCCTTAGACATGGATTGGGAACAATTGGAACAACGCAAGGTTCGTCCACCGTTTAGGCCAAGAGTTGTAAGTTCGCCCTTGCTTGTCAACCGAGAATTTCCGCTAAAACTATCGATTTTTTGCGTAATTTTAGAGAAGCGCACGTGATGCTGTCAATTTTGACACGGAATTTACACGCGAGGAGCCGGTGTTGACACCCGTTCCCAACGACGTTGTCCGCTGCATCAACCAAGACGAGTTCTCCGGCTTTTCGTTCGTCAACAAGGAGTTTGGACCAGAGAGAAAGATCTGCTGTTAAATGCACCCCCAACGAGCTGGTATCGATAAGAAAACTAATTTTCGATTTTAACGACTCGCGGACCTTGATTTCGGTTTAAGTTCTAAGAAAGAAAGTTGCTTGCGTTCGATGAGTTTTCCAAGGTCCAGTGCAAGAGAAGAAAAAAATGATTTCGATGATCTTGTAAATCGTCGAGCCAATTAGTTTTTCGTTTTGAAGCGTGCAAAAGAAGAGAAAACCAAGCCAGGAAGGCGCGCTTTCCGCCAATGTCGATTATTTTTTCTTGTGCTCGCGCACACGGCACTGTTTACCACATGTGCTGATCTGTTGTTTTTGTTTAGGCCGGAGCTTTACTTTTAACCCGCGCCTGATCTTCTCATCATCTCGTTACAAAACAGTATTTTTGTTTTCATTCATCAATCTTTTAATCTCGAGACGATTACTTTTTATCGTGTGCACCCCGAAACGATCTGTTTATTTATATTGGAACTCGGCGCGAGAAACTGTTTTAAACAGTCGTGTTAATCATCCACTTCCAGAAAGGAACAAAAAAAATATACATTTTTCATTTATAGAGATTCCTAATTTTGCTTGCTTTACGGTGCGGTCGAAGGGTGATGGTCTGTTAAAGTGAAAATACTGTAAGCTCAAAACCTTGACATAGTTCTTCAAGCTTCAAGCCCACTAGGAGCGATTTGCCGGAAAAACTAGTGAATTTCGAAGAATTAGTCAAACTTTTGGTCAAAGCTTTTAGTGACACAATTTGTTTGGCTCCATTCTTGGTTGATTGAAACTAAATAAGTGTCATCTGACGTTCATTGAAGCTCA
>JPYR01000240.1:77799-87956 GCA_000775305.1 Belgica antarctica
TCAAACTTTGAGCAAGATTGCATCACTGACTTTTTTGGCTTCCTCAGTCCCAACGAGATTCTCTGCAATTTTCAGAGCGAACTGAAAAACGGTCGATGGCCCTTGACTGGTGATCACTAAAAGAAGGCATGAAAACATTGTGAATCAACATAAATTATCGAATATGTCTTCGAATATGCTTACATTTTCCGTCTTGGACAACAATATCATCACAGAAGTTATCGCCGAGATCGGCTTTGAGTGATGGATAACAAGTCATCTTCTTGCCGACACCGATTTTATGGAACTTAAGGACAAGTGCCGGGCTGGCGCAGATGGCAGCGATCAACTTTCCACTTTTCTCTTGGCTCTTCAACAAATCACCAACTAATGAAGAAGCAGCCATCGCTTTAGCACCACCAAGACCACCGGGAAGCACCTAAAACGTATAAATTCATGCACCGGCTTCTTTCATATTATTATTTTGCAACTCACGATAACGTCGAAGGAATCCTTAGCAACACTAGACAGTGCGACGTCTGGAATAATGACAACATCGCGAGAGCATTTAACTGGCCTTGCATCATCTAATCCTGCCACGGTGACCGTGACCTGAAGGCAAACAAGAGTTAAAAATAGAATTTTCACAAAGTTCAAGATCATTTACACCGGCGCGACGAAGAACATCAACGGTGCCAACGAACTCCATCTCTTCAGCTCCAGGCGGCAAAATAACAACGGCTGACGGCATTTTGATACTTTGAGACACAAATCGATAAGCACTGCGAAGAAAGATACTTTGAGTTTTGCAAAAGTTTCGCCAACATTCGCCCCTGAGAAACTACGAGACGAAAACAAATTTTGAATTCGCATTATTATAATTACGCTGACTTTTGTGAAATTGCATTTGAATCGCCAACATGAACAGTCTCGCTCGTGTTCAGAAAAAGAAAAAGACCGTCAAGTTGTAAGTCACTCGCAGTCACACCGATTTCGTTTCGATATTCACGATCCTTGTCACTTCCAGCTCGCCTTACTGGAACTTTGCCTTGCAATTCAGGAGCAAGATGAACCGAAGAGGAATAAAAATCCACAACGACAACCAGCTTCGAGAGATGTCTGGGAAGGCCTGGAGTTTGCTGACTCCGGTGGAAAAGGAAAATTACAAAGTTGTAGATAAGAACGCAGAGCCCACTGCGAATCAGAACAGAAAACTTTACAACTCGCTGGGCCAAGACATCGAAGAGGTGGATGCGCTGGCGAAACAGAAGAAGGAAGGTTACGTGGGCATGATTGAAGAAATTAATGATATGCTGCTTGACGGTGAAGGTAACTTGCACGGCTTGTATGAATTCGGATCGTTTTTCAATCGTTTATAAATTCCAGCGCTTGACGAGACAGTTCTTTACTTCATCAGCACCGAGTCTTTCTACTCGACCGGCACAAGAATTTATCCAGCTGAAATCGCACTGGCTAAGTTCAGCCTCAAAGAGGGAATCATCGATGACATTCAGATCCGTATCAACCCCGGCAATCTTCCACTAGGCGCTGCAGCCACTGCTATGGAGAAGTCGAAGGAGACTCACAAGTATCCGTTGCCACCGTTCGACGAAGGTGAAAAAGACTTCATGGTGGTGCTCGAGGCGATGATCAAGTTCCTGCACCCGATGAAAGGACTCCCGATCTTCTTCTCGCAAGGAAACACTCGCGACAACAAAGCAGCGCTGCAAAACACTTGCAGAATCATTGAAACCATCTTCCGCGACTCTGGAGAAGACGACACCGTGCAAAACGTCAACGTTTACCCAATCGACGAGCTTTTCTTTGCTCTCAACAAGAAGGCGATTGCCAATATGAACCGACGGAACGGAACAGATCTGAAGCCTTTCCTGTCGATTTCCTACGCTTCCGAAAAGTTCAACATCGATGATTTCTGCTACGCAACGCCAGGCTGTGAATTCCACATCCAATTGGACTCTCCGTTCTGCTGCCTGTCGAAAGTCCGCCGATTCGGTTATACGGTCGCCAAGTGGTGTGCTGACAAGACTCGATACCCGATGATTGAAGGCAAACATTTACCAGAAGGCTACGAATGACTTTGAATCTCATTTTGACACAAACTGCTAGACTTAATATCACGAAGCTTAAATAAAGTCATTTTAATGAAGATTTAACGGCTTTTTGGAGTTTTGAAATGACTGGAGCGAGAGAGAAATTGGACAACAAAAAATAATTTCAACTTCTCTCTTCGCTCTTCGCTCTCATCGCTGCTGTTTTCGACTCAGCGCTTAAGTTTCATTTCTGCTTTCAAAAGATTCGGACGCGCGTTGTTCAAAGTACCAAATTAATTTTCTAAGGTGATTAATAAGTCGTCGCAGGAAGCAGTTGAGTCGGATCATTGCAAGTCTCAGTTTTGTGGTTGAAGTTTTTGCGCTTGACCTTGAGTCGCTCGTTTGGTGTGATAGTAAACAAACGCGAAACTGTTGCGAGCCGTGATCCGCTCGATTGGAATTTTTGTGTGTCAACTGTCGAAGCTGGTCTAATTTTCTTTCACCAATCTCTTGCAGTTATTAATAATTTAAAACAAATTAACGGAACCATGTCTGTCAACAGAGCCGCTAAATCAGGTGAGTTCAACAAGTCTGCTCGGCTGCGAACGGTGAATTAACTCTTGTGCAACTCTTCTTCCTCAGGATTTGCTGCTGAAGCACAAAGAAAGGTGAGCAAAGAAAACGTTAATCCTTGGGTGCGGTCAAAAGCTCCTTTAATGATCGGCTTATGTGGAAAGATTCGGCAGCGACAGAATTTATCGTTCAAGTGTTTTTGGGTTTATGGAGTGATAAAACGTTCGCGCTAATTGCATAATCTACCCGATAAACCGTTTGAGTTTCCCCAAACTTGAGTCAGATCGTATCTCGAGTCCAACCCGGTGTGGAAGAAGAAAGATCAACACACATACAATTGTTCAATGAACAAGTCATATTCTCAAAACCGGCCCGAGTTTCTTCTTCTGTGCTGGCTTTTGAGCGACGGGGCTTAGAAAACAAAAAAACTATCGTAATAAGAAATCGAAAAGAAGAAAATTCGTTATCGTCTTGAACGTTCTTTCTTCTGTCTTATAAAATTCTTAACCCTGAACACACGAAATTGAAGTCGAGAAGAGGGAGAACGAGCGAGAAAGAAGACAAGACTCAAATGACTCTCTAAGACGGCATGTAAGTTTTGTCTGTTTGCTCGATGATGATGTCATGTGAGCGATGTTTCGTTTTATTTCGCGCTTGCCGGCACTACGACTGAACCCGAAATTGCTTGTTTGATCAGTTTGAATGCGGAATTAATTAAAACTGATTGGTGCAATCGTCTTCATGAGTGTTCAGTCGGATGCAGTTCGTGCTGGCGGGGGTGGATTTTGTATCACGCAGAAGCTCGACGTACAACATGTGTGGAATAACCGTTGATGACGTCAGCTGCGAACAAAGCCACTTGTTGGAATTTGAGTCTTCAGCTGAAGTTTGCATTAATCGCGAATCTTCGGGATTGAATTACATTTCGCGGGATCGAAAAAAAAGTTCGCGAAATGATTTATGGAACGTAATTAATTACTGTGGAGAACGTGAAAAGCGTTTTGTTTGAGTGCTTTCTTCCCTTCTTGGTCCAGTTGTTTGCGGAGAAAAATCACGAATCAGCCTGCCGGGCGAAAAGAAACCCGTGCATTATTCAAGATTAAAAAGTTATAGCAGTTGTAGTTCATAAATCGAGGGCAATTGACTGCAAAAAGCAATTTTTATGATCCCAATTTTCGTTTCGAAGCGTGAGCACTCACGAATTTGCTTTTTTTCTTTTTGATTAATTGAATTGATCTGAAGAGAAACTTCGCGTTAGACACTGAGTCACACACAACTTGCGCCCCGGTAAGCGTTCGATGACGTCAATCAACGTATTTTCACCATGAGAGAAGATTAAACGAAGATCTACAGACACAATGGAATGGAAAATTGCTAAGTTGATCTAGCCGGTCATGGAAGACCTTTAGATCCTGCTTCGAACTCCAAAATTCAATCATGATCGCCGAAATTTCCGTTGGAAATCGTTATTTCGTCGATGAGGTCACAAGTGATTTCGTGTGTTGGTGAATGATTAATCATAATTCTAACTTCTCGCGCTTCCATTCGCCGGCGTCTTCCATTCCCAATAAAGTGCTGTTGGATCATCAGCACTTTAGCTTCGACATGAGTCAGTGAACAGATTGCAAGCGTTTCGCGTGAGAAAGATTTTTGATGAAAAACTCGTCTTGATCCATAAAGTGTTAGGAATTTCTTCAAAAAAAATTTAGGCAATGAAACTGTTTTATGAGTTGGGTGCGTACAGAAGTTGAATTACACAGAATTTAATAAAAAAAATTAGTGGAGTACTAATTATCTTAACTTTTCTTAGTTTCAAGCTTTAATTCTGAAACTTTTCCCGTCAACTCATCACAAAAATGCCGTACCAATCCCATTAACATTCCATTTGCTCGATTTGCTCTCGTTTTTCGCGTGATCATCAGAATATTTCTTAGTCGATATGAGTTTCTTGAAGTTTCTAATGCTTTCGAGCGAACGAAACGAAAAAGAGTCAACACCACCAAAAAGAGTCAACACCACCAAAAAGAGTCATGAAACGATCCGAATGAAGCGAAAACGAAAAAGCCAAGAAGAGACCGTCTTCAAACGTTCTTAAGTCAGTTGATTTCTTCGACAGTTGGTAACACAATCTTGAGCGTCGTTTCTCGGGGCCCGTAAACGACAGTTCACAATTTTTCGTTAAGCAGTCTTCCCATTCCGTCTCGTGCAGCCTTTCTTGCCGTCTCCCTTCACCACGACCGCGGCGGGGTCAACAACTCTTTTCATAAAGATCTGCAATCTCAGCCTCTCGCGATGCCATGGAGCACAAATTCCAAGCAGAATTTTTTCTATTCTCATAGATGGTTAATGGACGATGCCCGTTTCGAGATAATCCTAAAACCATCTGACTCGGCGATTTCGGGCCGCACATAATTGCCACAAAGCTAAATCCGAGCTGAAATTCAACTCTGCTCAGCGCGAGATCAGAAAATTTCTTTCCATATTCGGTTGTCGTGAGTTTAAACAGTATCAACTGACGATACGAATGTGAAAACGGCATTTAACATGCAAACTCGCTCGCGATCTTTTCAATGAAAATGTATTGTGGATTGGCCAATGCCTTAAATGGAATTTCAATAAAACTATTGAGAATGAAAGAAATCCTAAAACAGCTTTCGGTTCAACATTCATCAATTCGGCGGAGTGTACGAGCGACGCGATATAAATAACAAAGTAATTTATCGACCTCAAGCGCGACCCAATGTTCACCGGAGAGAAGGAAAGCGGAGAACGGAGTGAAATTAAAGAGATTCATTGTTGGGCAAGTCGCGAAAAAGGTCAACAAATGAACATCGCGAAGACAAAGTCTGGCAACATCGCCGAGTGCACTCGATTGCAGCCTATTGATGATCATAATGAACCCATTCATTTTGAGAATTATCAGCAATTATTGTAATTCGCTTTGATGGATTTTTGATTGCCGGAGCGCACGCGAGTGGAATCAATTGAAATGTTTCAATTTATTTGCTTTTCTTTTTCGAGGGGAATTGCTGTGAGGCTTGGAGTGATTGCTGGGAAAGCTGTAACGTGTGAAATTTATCGTGAAATAACAATCAATTGAGGTTGATTGTGGGAAATTACACGCAGAATAATCAGACATTTGAATTGGTTCATCAGAATCGCCTCTCTAGTCAAGTTCCGACGTCACTCTTGAACAGTTCGACAAACACTTGGACTTTCTTTGTCTAATTATTGCCATTCAACTTGGCTTTAAAGCCAAATATTAACGAATTTTCGTCGCTCCATCACATTCCATCGCAACAAACAAACAAGTTTCTTCACTCGTCACACTTTCATTCGCCACCTGTTGAACCATGAAGGATTGACGATTAATTGTGACAACTGTTTTGTGGCAAGCCAAAGTCTTCCATGATGATGACATGAGGCGACTGGAATGCGAGAACTTTTTGCTTTGGGTGATGAAATTTGTTTGTTTGACTGTTGACACTTGTCATGTTTTCTATTTTTTGTTGATGCTTATGAAAAACAGACTTCTGGTTACTGCATACGAAATAATTGCTGATAACGCAGAAAGCAACCGCGTAATTTTTGGCAAGCGTGAAAAGCTTTTTTTGATTACGATAACGCTGGAAATTCTGTTTCCTGTTGAAAGATAAATTGAATCAGAATGAACTCGTCGATGAACTCTCGATGGAGTACGTTGCGCAACTCCAGTTCGATAGACTCGAATGTTGTGTATTGGGCTCAACCGAATCTCTAATCATTTATGAGCCCATAAATGCTATCTTCAGTAATTCTATTTCAATAGCGCTTATGTCACCACTTCAACCATACACGAAACAAACGAAAAACAACAAACACAAAGTCACGAATTTGGCTGGCGCAGAAATGTTTTCTATGAACGCTGATATTAGCAAACGATTTCCATTGAATTCGTTTCGCTTTGGCCTATTGTTCCCGCCGCGACTCCGACTCTACAATGTTGCTACACCTTTAGCGAACCCGAATTCTATCGAAATATATCGATGGATTAGCTTTTTGAAGGTTTTGATGTTTTCCGGTTCTTTTCTATTCATTTTCGTGGTGTTTTACAAACAAAATCGTTGTAATCGATGAAAGGTCACTTGAGATTGACTGATAACGTAAGCGATGGAGTTTTCAACTGCGGATAAGAATTTCTTAAATAAATATTTGCCATCCAGACAGCGAGTTCCCTTGTCAAGGGTTGAAATGATGAATTTATATTTCTGTTTGTGCAGCTTCGAGAGAGGCATGCCGTAATTTAAAATGGAAAATTTTCTTTACTTGTTCCACGAGTCTTATCAGCCTATGTTTTTGCAATCCAACGTCATATCGATTGTGTGATTGATTTCGCTGTTGTCGCGAGAGTTTCGAGTGTGTGTCACCTGACTGCTATGAACGATGTGCGATTTATCAAGTAATTTTTGATGAAAACGATAGCTTGACGATGTCTGGACATTGAAAGTCAACAGACGAGAAGCTTGCCATCTCCTTAAACGACTTACCTGCGAGAATTTCTTGCCTTAAAACCAGAAATTTTCTTGGAAGACCGCACAAACAACCTCTCAAAGTCGTCGCCGGCTCGTAAAAATCAACAATGACTCTAATTAATGTTGCCGCACCCACAAATCGTACACAACATCAAACTCGGCCAATATTTGCGCATTGTCGAACGCATTTCCAAGGAAAATATCCGTTCTAGGGATCGTCACTGATGTTCGCTAAATGAGTTATGAGCCATTACCACATGAACGGCCATGCGATCGATCAATGCTGCAGTGGTTGTGCGGTTTCTGACATCGAACTTGCTAAGAACGCGCGGAAGTATTGTTGCTGATGCTATCTGAACTCCCAAGACGACAAATGATGCTGCAAAGACAGGTTTCAACTGCGTTTGCGGTTTTCCATATCGACTATCAATCGTCAATTCTCGATTTGGCAGCAGAATGACGAAAGAAAGCCATTAAAGTGCGGATTATGCAACATTCTAGATCGTCTCAAATCGAGAATTAATGCTGTAAATGGGAAAAATAAAAAGGCAAGCATAAAAGCATGTGAATCGTTCACCGTGTCTAAAAATAGTCATTTCTTCACATCAACTTATTGATGATAGGCTTCAAGGATACGCTGTCGCATGATGAATCATTTTTACTTTCGACGAGTGCTTAATGAGTTGCTTTCAAGCACTTTTGTCGCTTCGGAAAAGCGTGAAAAGTCACAAATGATTTGTCACCGTCGTGGTTGCGCCTGCATGGCTAAGTGGGTTAATTAAAAGCAGTTTGGATGGTTCTTCGTCATATGAGTGACAAACTGCGGTTCATGACAAAATGTTGACTCGTTAACGACACTCAAGCAAGGCGAAGGTGCCCGTTGAATTTATTAAGATTTAATCACCCGGTGGATCATCTTCCGTTCGCCAGCAGCGAGTGCCTTCAGAATTTTAAACGCAATCTTCTCAAGAATCAAACACAAACGCGGAATAATCTCACAACATTAATTTTGTATCAAATCCTTGAGAGAAATCGTTAAAGCGGCGACAGTAATCTGCAGTCCGAGATTGATTTCCGGCAAAGCATTAAATTCAATTTTCATGGATCGTAAGCGAATAAAGTCATAAAGCACGGCTTGCTAATTGTCACTGCCGACATGTGACTTTCACTTTGTCATCACTTGCGTGTAATTAACGTTAAAAAGCAAGCTTCGCGATGTCTGTTCACTTGATTTCACTTTCATCGCTTTTCATGGGATCCCGAACAAAGGAAAACATGGAAAACAACTTTTGAATCGAATTAACACAAATTTGCGTTCAATTGAAGCATTTTCTCTTTAATTTCTGTCGATTTGTTTGCATCAACAAATCAGTTCCATTTATGGATGTGGCTGGCGAGCGACTTGGTTGAAGGTCATCGAATATGCTAATTCATGAGTCAATATCTCCATTTTTGAGCAGACGTGAAAGAAACTTTGCTATTCCAAGACTGTGACTAATCGCGGTTGAGATTCGAATGAAAGCACGTCCATGCCGATTTTCAAGTCATCCGTGTCAGCTGTTGAAAGATTGACTTGAAATTATCTGCATTTCTAGAACGCTTTTACCTTGCGCACGACTTGAGCAGTAGGAGCGTCTACAACCGATTAGATTGACGCTCTTAAAGCAACTCAATTAAGTAGACAAGCAATGGCATTCGCGTCTGTTATCGCCTTGTCGACGGCTTTTCATGGAACATCAATGTTGCTAGCTACCTGGAAGAGAAGAAATGGAAAGCAATAAAAAGTTGGAAACACGTCCAAAACCTTTAATTCGCTTCTCTCTCCACGTTCGGCAGTAAAAAAGCCCCTTGGAATGTGACATGAAGATAATTAGGTAGCGATCGCGGTGAGATTCTTAATCACGATCTTCGCTTCATCGCGACCAGGTGATGACAGCGAACCGTGCAGAAAAAATCGTGAAGCGTGAATTGGCTTAATACTGATTAAATTAAGTGGAAAATCCAGCGGTTAATCTTGTGTTAGTGGCTTTTTGTTGGTTCAATTAACAAGCCGAAGAGTTCTTTTGTTATTTTATAATTTGTCTTTACGACTCGTTTGACTCAATGTGTTCGTTTTCTTCTACCTTTGCAGATCAACTCAAAATACAGCGACGAATTGGCTGCCGAGTCCCTAGAATGGATTAAAGAAGTCACCGGGGAGCCAATCAACACGTCCGGAGACATGGACAACTTCTTCGAAGTCCTTAAGGACGGCGTCATTCTCTGCAAATTGGCCAACGCACTCCAACCCGGAACGGTCAAGAAAGTCAACGAAAGCAAAATGGCCTTCAAGTGCATGGAAAACATCTCGGCATTCTTGGACGCCGCCAAGGCTTTCGGCGTGCCAGTCCAAGAGACTTTCCAATCAGTCGACTTGTGGGAACGTCAGAACTTGAACTCGGTTGTCATCTGCTTGCAGTCGCTGGGCCGAAAAGTGAGTTTTCGATACCAAAACATCAAATTGCGTGAATTAACTCGATAAATTTATTTTATTTTAGGCCCACAACTTCGGCAAGTCATCGATCGGACCAAAGGAAGCTGACAAGAACGTTCGAAACTTCAGCGAGGAGCAGCTCAAGGCAGGCCAGAACGTCATCTCGCTGCAGTACGGATCGAACAAAGGTGCCAACCAATCCGGCATCAACTTCGGCAACACCCGTCACATGTAAACCTCCCATCACTCGCTATTATCAACAACGAAGGCATCCCTTGATGATCATTCCAATCCCGAAGTGGGTCCAAAAGTTCTTGATTAACAGCTGGAACAAGACAAGTTTTAAATTTTATTTTAGTTGATCATTAATTAAGATTAATCGTGAAGAAAAAGTTTTTAGAGCAGTTTATATAAAGGCGTTCGATACATTTTACAATTTATGGAATCAAGTAGTGGCCTTAGGACGGACAATGTCTTAGCATCAACTTAAAGTTGTCGAAATTTTTTCACTCATTTCTTCCCTTTATCTCGGCACTCGTCGTTTGGAACTGTAGATTCCAGTAGAACATG
>JPYR01000241.1:6032-17370 GCA_000775305.1 Belgica antarctica
AATGATACAGAATTTCATCATATTGATTAATAAGTTCTTATAAACTTTAATATGTATAATATGATTTCACTTTTTCTCTTCGATTCAGTTGCATTCCTTTGCATAAAATTGTTTCTCTTGCAATATTAATATTCAATAAAATTTCTGTCTCAAAGACCATGGCCAATAAACCACGCTTATTTTTGTTGATAAACTTGTCACATTTAATAAGTATTGTAAGTATTTTTCATTTCACATTTTCATCGAATGTTTGCATTTATTGAATGTTTGATTGATTTCACTTCATTTTATTTCGTCTTTCCAACCTCTGTTCTGTCAGGCCCGGCTTATAATTCACAATTAATTGTCTCGTGTGTCGTTAATCGACGTCAACGAAAGAGAAAAGAAATAAACAACAAAATAAGGTCCTTAATAGCTAGAAAATATTTTTTTAAATAAACTGATTCAAATGTTTAAAATGATCTGAAGTTCATAAACATAAAGACGTTTGTGTGGGTGTGGAAAGCAAAAAATTAAATGTTGAACTTAAGCTAGAAATAAAATAAAATAAGTAAACATTATCAAATCTTAATCACTACGAAAAAAAATCTTAAAAGTTTATCTTTTCCTTCTTTCTAATTGATTCTCCATTATAAAATGTCTAAGCATAATTAAATTAATTAAAAATTCACAATTTTTTTTGCTTTTTTGCACTTTTTTGTAAAATGTTTTTCACTTACTATCCTTTGCCATAATTTCGACACATTTTAACAGATTCCATTAGCATTTTCAACAAATTGATTTCCGTCGCAAACATGAAAGCTCAAACCACGTCAAATCTATAACTTAGCACAGCTGTTCTCGGAACATAAAATATTTATGTGGAAATACGCTTTGCCGTCATATCATCACAAACAGATAATAGAAGGAGCCATCCTTAAGTTACAACACGATAGAGTTTGAAAATTTGTAGCTTTGAAATCGTCAGTTTTGATCTTAACCTATTTGCCACCGGATCCACTTCATGTTCCAGTGGACCAAGCGGCCTAACTACAAATCTTGAGTAACGTAACTTACAAACGACTCCACAGGATGATTTTTTTTGTAGTTTTTTAATTAGCCTTTTGTTTTACAGTTCAAGTAATCAATTAGCAAGATTATGATGGAAGGTCGGATTAGTTACAATATTCGTCATCACCGTAGTGACTTCGTCCTAAATCCTTCCACCACGAAAGGTAGAAATTTATTTTTAACTCTTTTGTAATTTGTTGTTTTGTCTTGTACACAGTCACAGAGATATTAAATTTTTAAGACATTTTAAATCCATTGATTAAGGTTTTAAAAGACATGGTTTCAATTTAAATTTGTATCTTCTTCTTCTAACCAGTGCAGCCTTTTTTTAGTACTTAATAAAGATGTTATATTCAGTTACAGAGTCAACAGTTCAGTTTGTGATTGTAATTTTTCTCGGAAAAGCCCTTTTGTGCAACCTTCATTCATTAGTCTTTTCTAGAAGACAGGTATTTGCCCTTTTCTCAGCAGCCAAAAGGTTTTTCTTAGCAGTAATTAATGAATCCTTCCATGAGAAATTCTTCATCTTGATGTAATTTGCCTTTTTATGCTCACAAGCTGAAGTTTTTTGGCACAGAAAAGCAGCAACAGCAACGTTCATTCTAAATTCGAGTCTCATTCGGTTTTTAATTTACGGTTCCCCAAGCCATGTCGTAGGTGTTAGGGCAAAATTACGAAGCGCAAATTGGAATATTTAATCATTTCTCGGAAGATTTCACGCTTCCGCTCATAACTCACACTTCCTAAGGACTTTTTACGCTTGTTCACCATGGGGACGTTTCAATTCTGAGCCGACGATGTGCAGCAATAATTTAATATACTAGAAATTAATTTAAAAGCTGAAATGTTGTTTGAAGCAGCAAAAAAGCTTGAAAATTCGCTTTAAGGATTCTGATCACGTTGCGCTTCATGACAATTTCGATTTCCTAAACAAAACAAGCGCTTCATGAAAGCTTGCAACAGCTCTTGTTGGAGGAACAATGAAGAGTGCTTGCACAAAGAGAATTCGAAATGAGTTGCTTGACTTCCCCGAGACAGATATGAAGTAATTAAAAAATAAAACTTGTGCTGGAGAATGTTGGAAAACTTAATTTCACTTGATGTGAATTTTTCAAACAGGACGTCAGCAGTGAGTGTTCAAAATCATTCGAAATCCACTTAGTTTGGCAATCAGGCACGTCTGAGTTCTCATCCGCACACTCTTATTACCGTCAAAGTTGTTTTGCAAACATTTTCCATTTGAATTTTCAACTCTCGCACTTCCAAGAAGCTTTACAGGTGTATAAATGGAGCTTATGTCGATTTGAAATTAAACCAAGCACAAATATTCGCATTTAATGTCTTCAGTTTCACTTTCAGTATCGATTGCGCGAAATAAATGAGTGGGAACGAGATTTTATTGCGTAAGAGATTGATATCGAGTGTTATCAGATTCTGTTTTGTTTTGCACGGAAAAGTTTCGTTCTTTGAACTCTTCGAACAACTCCGATCAACTTTCATTGGGAACATACACCAATCAACCTAGATGTTCAACTGCCAAACACCACTTCCTTACAATTTAATTCAAAATTAAATCCTCAAAGCTCGTGCAGGCTTTCATACATCGTCAATTAGACTGATTTTTTCATGAAAATTTCAATTTGTTTTAAACACACAAGTAGGAAAATTATTTCCAGCTATTCATTACCAAACAAATTTATTAAGAACACGCGCGTTTATTGCAATCACTGCGATCCACTTCCGTTGCCATCCAATTCCACGAAACCCTAATCATTCAAGATAAAAACACAACAAATTCCGAACAAAAAAAATTTTAATCGAGTTTTTCTTAAAAGGACTGAAAAACTTTTGAAGATTTTTTCTTGCCTTCTCAAAATGTTTACTTTCATCTGGCGAAAGAAGAGACGGAGAAGATATAAAGAGAACAAGAAATATTTTGCAGTCTATTGCTGCTGTTTTAAAAAAGTTTCATAATTTCTGCTACAAAGTTCACTGGAGTGGAAAATGGTTTGAAGGCCAGTCCGCAGCCACAGCAGGGAAACCCAAAATAATTAAAAAGCAAACTAAGTTGGTGGGGAAAGCAGCAACCGTCACTCGACTTCATTCAACCAGAAAACTGCAACATTGTTAAACTATTCCACCGTTGCCGGTGCAGCTTGGATACACACTCGCATTCTTAAAACCCACGACAATGGGAAAAGCACATGAAACATTTCGGAAAGCAATCAAGAAAAAGCTTCCGAGCAAGAAAATGGTCGTGGGAGTTTTCATGCTTCCCTGCAAGTTTGTCTACTGCTTCACATTTTGATGCAACAGAAAGTGATGGGATAGTGCACAAGTGGCAAAACCGCAAAATACTTGAGGTAAAAACACATTCAAAACACTCTCAAATTAAATGTATTTGGACTCTCGCCCTTGTGGAATAGAAAAAACACGAGCTAAGAAGCTTTCTGAGCTTTTATCGCACTAGAATTGACTGTCAACCTCGGTACAAGCGTCTCTCTAAGACTTCTCATTTCACCCCCCGTTCATAAATTTAAATAAAGACCTGACACAAGCTTTTGTTTCTGCTTTGGCATTGGACACAATGTCTTCATCAGCTTACACTTGCTGTGACTTTATGTCGAACAGAAGGCGAAAAGCTTCCCCTTATCATTACAACATACAATGAATCACCATCATTGCCTTCATTATCTGTTCTGCTGCCCTTCCATTTTTCTGTTTTCATTTTCCCAGCTTTTTGCAATCAAAAACAAGGGAAGGAAGAATTTCTCGGAAGATTCAAGTTACGAGCAAAAAAGTTTTTCCGTTTCGCAAAGCAAGACGATTTTCTGCCAATGTAGCGACAGGATGGAATTTTGCACGAAAACTAAACCCGAGATCCTTTTTTAGGACTTCAACTCGAGCTTACTGAAATCACCTCCAATTGGCGGCGATCCTCTGACTACTGTAACTGTCATTGTTGCCAGGTGGCTGAATTAAAAACTCGTTATAATTAGCATCCGTTGCGCCGTCGATCGTGTAATAGTAATAATAATTGCCCGCAATGTTATTGTAAGCTTGCTGCTGCTGTTGTAATTGTTCATCAGGGATGACTTGTGTCGGTTGGGGAGTCTCATAATAGTAATAATAGTACGTTCCTTCAGCCGGCGCTGGATTATTTTCCATTTTTGTCGATGTCACTGTGTTTGATGACGACACTAGCGATGGCTTTGTGACTTTGGATGTCATTCGCCACTTTTTCGATGACGGTCTTTTCACTGTCGTTAATGATTTTGAGAATTTCACGTGTTTCTTGATGCTGTTACTGGTGGTTGTTAGGCTGTGGCTGCATTTGACTTCGTTTTCGGGATGTGGCGCGGTTACTATCGATTGATTGTAACTGTTCGTATAACTAGTATCGATGTTGCTGGTGTAGTTGTTTGTCGACGACGGTTGTTGATTTTGCTGCTGCTGGTAACCCGTGTAAGACGGGCTGACGTCGGATCACGTGCTCATCATGTAGTTTTGATTGCCGCATGTGCAAATGGTCACGGGTGCGTAGTACACGCCGTTCGCGTACAAGAGTCCTGGTTGTGTTGTGGGTTGTAATTGAATTTGTTGCGGCGTCACTGTTGATGTCGTTGTGGCGGTAATGCTCTGTGGCTGGGGTGTCGACTGGAGGTTGGCAGGAAGTGGCGGCTGTAGATGGAGTTGTGCCTGTTGCACCATTTGAGCGTCATTTTGATATTGCATCTGTTGATGCTGGTGATGGCTTTGATGATGATGCTGCTGGGATGTCATTTGATGGGTCATCTGTTGATGATGTTGGGGGGATGGCGAAAGCATGAGCTGGTGGTGTTGGGACTGTAACGATTGCATTTTTTGGCGCTCCCTACAGCTGACCTGCACGGCAAGGTGCTCGATTAGACTGAGCGTCTGTCGACGTTCATGACCCATCAGACACACGGTTGAGTTCTCCACGACTTCGTGTAAATGCACTAAATAATGATACTGCAAAGGTTCTTCTTCGATGCCCCAGAAGTGGTTGCGCAAGTACGCCTCGAGCTTGATGCGCTGCTGGAGAATGTCGGGGAAGTCGATGAAGAAGCGCGAGCACATGTAGCGCTCCAATTTCTTGATCTGCTTATGATCAACCGGAATGTAATTCCTCACGAGCAAGTTGCAATATTTCAGGAGTCCACCGCCGCGAATCTCTTCGGGCCGGCGTGTCGATATGAGTTTGTTTGTGAGATGATAAAGAGCCTCATGAAAATCACCGTAGACAGATTCGCCGACGACCGTTGGGTAGAAATTTTCAGAGATTGGCAATTCGGCGCAGTCGTAGAACAGGAGAAGTGAGTCGAGAATGATCTGGAATGAGTCGACGCTAAATTCGAACTGTCGGCGCATCGTGTCGACGAATTTCAATTCCACGTTCTTATGGCCCGGCGAGTTGCCTAGCGAGATCAAACTCCATCGATCACCGTCGTTGTTAACTTTCACCATCTTGCCGACGTACGCTTCCTTCAGCGATCCGGTGGTGATACGTTTGCGCATGGCCTGGTCCGGTATCAAGTCGCTGATGGTGTTCAGCACGGCTGTCTTGACGCGGTCAAAATGGCGGTTCGATGAAAATTCCACGGCGAAAATTAAGTCTAAATCATTGTAGCATTGGGCTTCGTATGCCAAAACGTGACTAGCGGCGCCACCGTTTAAGCGAATATCCTTCACGCACATCCCAGCCCCACCCTTCTGCACATCCAGCTCCAACTTCTCGCGCACCAACGTGACGAAGTCCTTCAAGCGGACCTCGAGTGGCGGGAAATTACCACGGCCGTGGATGGACACAGATTCGTTCATCACGTCATTCAACTTCTTGACCTGTTCGAACGACAGCACCGCCAGGCGCTGTTGGTCGATTTGCTGTTGTAGCAGCAGCTGTTGTGATTGCTCATACTCTTCAGCCTTTTGTTTCAATCGGTTAATATTGGCGACATCTTCGTCGTCTTCATCGGCCAGCGATAGCGTGGACGTGGTTCCATTAAGAGATAAATTACAATTGAAGTTCGCACTCAACTCTGTGACGTCAACGTCTTCTGTGGTGGCACCGGCTGATTTATATTGTGGCTTTTGTTGTGGTTGAGCTTGTGATGGGACCTGTTGAGTCTCCAAGAGATAGTAAGAGATGTTGTCGTTCGACGATGATGCTGATGAGTTATTGGATGCAAGCGACACAATAGAACTGCTTGAGCTGGGCGAGGGTGGGGGAGTCACTGATCCGCCGTCTGAGTGTGCATAGTCCGGGTAGTGATGATAATTCGGTCGATTTGTGTAGGTCTCATTCATCCTGTCAGATTGGTTTCCTTTTGTTGGGTATGCGACGGTTGACGACGATGGTCGACGCTGGTGACGATGGTACTTGTCGGAGGGAACTTTCAGGGTTCCACACTGCAAAGAGATAATGGGAAAAAGGAACTGTCAGATAATTGTTTCAATTGGTGTGCGCTGTGTGCGGTGCCTGCCGTTTAATTGCCCAATTTGACATTAAACGAAAATTGCAAACAATTAAAGCCAAACATCGCTGCACACAATAAACAATGGAAAAGTGATAAGGTGTACTTTGTTATCGCCTTAATGTCACAGCCCCTCGATAACCAATTTCCAAAAAGTTAATAAAAGCACTGCTGCTTTTTGCGACTGTAATCAATTACAAATAATCACGAAATTTCATGAATTTTCTCCAACTCAGTCGCACGTTCTGATAAGTACTGCGTAGCTAAACCCAAATGGCGATGTACCATGACCTAAAAAAGCTCGCTTCCTCGTCAAAACAAACTCAATTTTGGATTCTCATCGCCACCATTAAGCTTTTTGGGTTATAAAATCTCACACTGAGCTGCCGGTTTTCCATTACGCATCGATTTCTCTATTTTTTCGCTCTATTCCGTCCACATTTGGCCCGAAAACAGAAACTTCTTTTCTAATCTCTGACGATCTTGAAACGGTAATAGGCCCAGCCGATTACCCTATATTAACCTTCACCGGCCATCCATTCAGCCGGCACAGCGAACATTTAATAACTGTCACCGTAACTAGCGCCAACAAATTGGACGTAATTGTGAGAGATGAGCCACGTATAATTTAATGGCTATTAACTCAGCATTTCAATCTTTCCGAACCGAAAACAGCAATTTTGAAAGATGTTTTCTTCTTTCGCTAAAAGCGTTGAATTATTTGTGGTCGTTATGAGCGGTTGTTCTCGGTCTTTTGTATTTTTTATATAGTGTTTATCATCAGAAGTTCATGTGGGTTGGGTCGGTGGATCGTAAGTGGTGGAAGATGGAGCGTCGTTTATCATCTTCGTAAAATTTATTCGAATCAATCACGGACGCAAGCAAGGGTAAATAATGCAGCCTTAAGTTTCTACGGTGGAAATTGCGTTCAAATGTTGTTTTCAGTCGCCGCTTTGCACTTAAACCTTAACACATTGTCTGGAGAAGCCTTTTAACAATATCACTGCGAAGCCGTGCAACTTTTCCCACTTTTCCCAGTTCAAAACAACAGCGATGTCGTTGTATCCAAACGAAGTGTGTGCAGCGATAAGGTGATGCTGATTGATATTAAACTTCCACTTGAATAAAAAATGAATAATTCTCGCTGCTTGCTGTTTTTCGGCGAATGACGTTAAGCTTAATAGAGCTTATAATGAAAATCGAACGGAGAGACAACATAAAAAGCCAACCCACGCGGGGTGTCGTCAAAGCGACAGCAGTGAAGCGACCTTGGGGAAAATAATTTATCCAATTTTACTCCAGCGTTGCTTGGAAATTATAAAAATTTCAATCTCAGGCGCTGTTGCGAGCTTCTCGGTGAAGTGTGTGTAGAGGTGATAAAAGCTTTTTATTGACAATTTTTCGCTTGAAAAGCTCATAAAATGAAGTCATAAATCTAAGTTTCGCATATTTCTAAACGACAAGCTGGAGCAAGGGTAAACAAACATTTTCAGCAATGTTCGAAATGAAGTTGAAGGTTAGCGTCGCATTATGAACCCGTTCAAAGGCTGGAAATTTATGTTTACCTTCAACGACTGCACTTCAGTTTTTACTGATCCATAATTAAAAATAAAATTATCTCGCGCCGACATGCGATTAATCGGTGCTGATAGCATTAAAATAACATTTTTTCAAAGCTAAGACTATGTCAGCTTGTGGCGAGCAGCTGAATTGATAAAAGTGTTGTTAATGTCTGAACACGGCGTTTGTTAATGCGTTCATGTGGTTTGTGTTGATAAGACATGAGTAATTGGAACGCATGTTAATTGGTTTTCAAACTGTATGAGTTTTAAGGTTTAGATTGACATTTTGTATTGTTTTGACCAATTCTATGAATTGAAACCAAATAAATCGTAAGGTTTCAAGAATTTTGTAGAAACTTTTAAAATAAAAGAAATTGAAGCAACGCTTCTAGGTTGTGAACTACGAAAAAAACAATTTACAATTGTCTGAAAGAGTACAATGCCTTGAAGTTTTCTATTTTTAAGATTAAATGGTAATTTTCAATTTTAACAATTAATATTTATAGTCGTCCCTGCTTCGTAACTTTTCGTTTTGAACAAATCCGATTTACAAGTGACCTAATAACTTCAATGCTATAAGCTTGTGTCGGCGCTTCGAGGTCCATTTAAACAGCAATAAACTATTATGATAAAGAGTGAAAAAGTGTTTAACTACATTAGCATAGAGCAAGTGAATGTTGATTAAAAAATATTTAAAAATAAGCAGCATAAAGTACACGTTAGTAGTCATGGTTGTTGTTTTTTCGTTCAAATATTAATGACACATTACTAACGAGGGTTTTTAATTGATGTGAACTACATTTAAACACTTTTTTTATTTCACGTATCGGCAAAAAAGAAATATCTAAACATTCCACAAGCAGAAACTGGTTGGGTGTCTGACACACAATTTACTCATTTCTCGGCGAAGCTTCAACTCGCATTTCAAGAAGCATGAATGAAAGAAGGAAATTGAAAACTTTTACTCGCCATCGTTTACGTTTGCAGAATTGGTTTCGTAGATTCATTCACCGCTCGCATTCTTCGGCGTCGAATTCAAATGAAACTGGGCCCGAGATGAAAGAAAAATAAGTCGCGCAATCCCGCACCACTGCACAGAGGAGTCGAAAAAGCCACACAATATCAAATCAATTGAAACGCGCTTGCGATTGATGTGTGAACAAAGCGTTATCGTGAGTGTCGGTCGACACATCATCCATAAAACCTAAACGAATCGTCTAATGTAACTAATCTATTTAAAAAAGCAAGTTCAAATTCTCCGCTTATACAGTTTTCTCTCGATGTTGAACGAATTGAGTGAAAATCGGAGTTCTGATTGATTTTTGGATGGTTACTTCACATCTCCGGCATGATTTATCGTTGACTTGCCTGCAATTAGCTTGCTTGAGTGGAATGTCAAAAGCGTGATTAAAGTGATTCTAAGTGAATCAAATGAACGAATGAGAAGTTTATCGTTTTATTAATTAACGAGGTAGCAGCGCAGAAAAAAGCAAAAACAACGCAGGCAAACGCAAAAACGTTAATTTGGGGCAGTCCGAAGCAAGCAGGTCGAGCGAAGAAAAAGCAAACAAACTGCCGAATAAGCCTCCGATTTTACGCCCGTACACAAGTTTTCATTTTTCCACATCAATCATTGTAGCATTTTTAATTTAATTAACGGCTATTTACGGGCAGCTCCGCAACAGCAGCGGCGAATAAATTTCAAACTTGAGAAACTTATTCTCTCGCTACTCATTTGAATTCACAGGAATTGTAGGTTTTGCACAACTTTTACTACTCAATGACGCGTAGAAACGAAACAGCCGTCTGATGAATTATGAATGGAGACTCTCGAGTGAGTTAACATCGCGTCCGAGATACGCGGAGAGAGTGTGGAGGAAGAGTGACGAGTGAAGCTTTTTTTTGTTTGCAATCAGCAAAAACTCATCGCACGCGGAGACAGACACAAAAGAGTGGAAAATTTTAGCTGATCGATCGGACGAGAACGAGTCTGCGGGAAGCGGAAAAAAGTTAAATAATAAATATGTTGATAGGCCAAAGTCAACTGGAGTGTAAAAAACAATAAATTTCGAAGTATTCACCAAATTATGTACACACGAGCTTCTTCATACGCCACGTTTGCGAAAAGGTCCATGATCTCTGGTTGAGTACGCGTTTCTGCGTTTTGATGGATAAAATCCATCAATTTGGAATAAAGTTTATGCAAACACATAACGAATGAAAGACGGTGCCACTTTACCAATGAAATCGAATGTTTCGTCAAGTTTTTCGCTGCGAATCTAGAATCCCGCTCGCCTCGAGACTTCCCCATCTAAAATTCATGATTTTAATTTCCTTTCCAAGATTCGCGGAATTTCCATCATCTAGATGACTTTTAAGGACGCAATAAGAACCAGCATAAATTAAGCGTTCATTTGCATCATCTAAAAAATTTAATCACGTTTCACACGCTGCTTGATGCTGGCAAATATTTATTTAAATACACAGCCACCAAAGTTGTCGAAGACATTCTGTGATTCATAATTCATATCTTTTAATTTATTTTACTTCTCGAAAATAATTTCGCTTTTAAGTAAAATTCCATCGCAGTTCAAGGTTGGAGTGTTATGGAAAAAGGGCTGTACAAAGATTATGTCACTAGCGAGTTGAAAAATGTATAAAATTTGAAAAATTAGGGAAAACTTAACAAATCTTGAACAGGTGATAAAAATAATTCAAAACATACAAGTCTACACAGCTTGTCACTTAACTGCCGTACAACCCTCGTTCAATTCCATTTCATAACAAATTCAAATTGAGGTGACTTCATTTTCTGTACGTTTTTTGTGACACAATTCTAATAGCTGTAAGAATCCGTTGTGGCGGAAAAACAATTGGAACTGGGCGACTTGTACCAAATTATTCATTGTTAACAGTGAAACGATAGCGCACAAACATGCTAGAACAGCGGAACGTCACGTCTTATCACTTTCCAGCGAGCGTCGAAATCAGACATATTTCACACATTATTTTAATGATCGAGTGTTGTATTGTGGGGGCTCAAAACCTCTGCCGTTTGTCTGGGTGGACTGAAAAGTTATACATTTTCGTGTTTGATTTTCACCAAGCTGATAGCGTTTGACACAGAACATCAACATTATCTCGATATCTATCGATTTGTATGCCAACGTGTTCTGAAAGATCAAAGCGGGAGAGAAAATCTCTACTTGAGCAGGCAGAGATAACGACGAC
>JPYR01000241.1:41029-51083 GCA_000775305.1 Belgica antarctica
AGCTTGCTCGACACCGCACATTCTGAACACTTTCTGTGAGTTTTCTCTCTTTCGGGCTTTTCACGACGCTTTTATGTTCCTTATTATGATTAGGAAGGTTTCGATTGAAGTGCGTGGGTGGACAAAGAAATTAGCTGGCTTTGAGATTGACGATTATCCGGAAGCGCTTTTGTGGTTATTTGCGGCACTTTGAGAGGATTTCAACGTGGAAAGCGGATTTTCGCTCAATCTCCGCTACCATATGGCAACGCTCGAGACTGAAATTCACACTCTTCTTGTTACAATCGCCGGTCGCAATCAAGCGCCATCGAAATTAATGCTCATTGATGCGGAAACTTTGATGGATGGACGATTTCGTGATTACGCAGAATGGAGACTTCTTCTTAAATAGCCTTGGACCGACCCTCGTCAAGGAATTTTTGCTTTTTAATGAAAGAGAAAAAGTTCTCCGACCCCAAATTCCGATACGTAATTAAAACATCGACGGAAAGAAGCTGATGAAGATGGTCGATTAACAAATTTATCTTGAACCCCGAGGCTTGGTCGTGTGCGCAAACATGAAAGCCACAGAACAAAGCTGCAAGTTTTACGATATTTGATCAGTACCGAGATTGAAGAAAGATTTCCAAAAGTTCCTACTCGATTTCGCATTCGCTCGGTGATTTTCCATAGCCGGAATGCCTACAGCATCGCTTCAACCGTTTCATCACCCGCCTCAAATCGTCAGGGGTGTGAAAATTGACTTCTCTCGCGTCACTGCCGTCTTGTTGGCTTCATTGTTGTTGGCTGCTAGCGCCAGGCGCCCCTCAATAAAGCACACTTGCAATTTCTATAAAGCGACAAGTGCCGAGAGTTGACGGCGGCAGCGGCAGCGGCGATAAAAGGTAATGTATGTGGGCTTCCTTGGCTACAAATTGGATCGACCAGCGCCGCACACCCCATCGACTATTTAATCAAAAACTAAAATCGTCCCGCTTTGCTAATTCAATTTCATTTGACTCCCCCCGCGCCCAAAGTGACGCTTCAATAAATATTTTTATTCGATTAAAAATCATCGGCCATTGATTGGAAAATTAAAGTCATTGGGCAGTGCGGAGGCGAGTAATTGATGGAGGACGCTTCGAAATCTTCTGCAAATCCTATTTGACAATCAGTCCTCAGTGGTTCGACCTAAATTCGCCACGTAATCCGACGGAAATCCAAATTGCAGTTGCGGAGCAAAGATTTCGGTCGTTGCTACCCTATTTTGGGATCAAGAGATGCGTGGGTGGAATCTAATTTGTCTCAAAGAACCCATCTAAAGACGTTTCTTTCAAAAATAATTCATAGGATATTTCATGTTTGAAGCGCCACCCACGCACGATGGAAATAGAACGCGTCATGATGTTATAAGACATGAATCTTCCAAATTAATTCGATTGTTTTCTCCCTTTCCTAGGGATTATCGTGTCAGCTAAAACTCAGATTTTATTTCGCCGCCCGCCCACGCACTTCGTCACCTCGTCGAATCATCAGTACTTCTTCTATTTTCGCTTATCAGCATGATTTTGTCATCCCTTGTAGTCTCCATGATGAGCTTTGCCAGGCTTTTTGCTTTCTGCCAACACATTGGGTGTCGTCAAAGCATTAATGACACAGCGACGGTTGGTTAAAAATAGAAAATCTGCCGCTAAATAGTAATTACGTGCAATCAATGAGTCTTCACAACTCTCGTCCCAGTTTATGTGCGTATAATTAATTTTTCATTCCTTCGGAGAATCACCCAAAGTTCGTGGAAATTTCCCGAAGCTTTTTTCTTCTCGTTGGATTTCTCTCGGCCACGAACCTTCGCTCTCGCAAGCTTTCTAGGAGCTTTTCCTCTCGTACATCGTTCGATGGTGAACAATAAGAAGATCATCGTGCATTTTCATTGACTAGAATTTTTCCATTTGTTGCTTGTGCGACTTTTTATACTTTCAACGATGATTCGCTGTCATTGTGTTCGTGCCGTTGTTCTCGCTATAACTGGGGTGCACCCCAAGGGGAAGGGGTGAGTTTTCCATTGTGGTTTCACAACGCATTAAGCAAAATGAGAGAAACATCAATGATGATAAGCAATTTCTCGTGCTTCTGGGACAAGAAAGCAGGAAACGCCAACGCACAGTGAAGCCTGTTGTTACAGTGAATGGTATGAAAGCCATAAACTATAGGATTAATGAGTTGTAACAGCGTCATGAAAAAAGATATTAAACTGACGGGAACTTTTGCACACAACTATACTTTTGTTTGCTATATCAAAAGTCAACAAATTGCGGCTAGAAGCTTTTATCGTATGAAATAAATATGACGTAGGAAAGGCAAACACTAATTGCCCAACTTTTTCATCGCACAAATCATTTACCCTAACAGTCCTAGGTTTAACTTTCCACTTAAACGATTCAGGCATCTCGATTTCGCATCAATCCGAAAAGTTTAATCGTCCCAACAAGAACAAGGGCGCTCCAAGTAATCTTCGTGTAAACTTGGAAAAAGTTTTTGTTTTCACAGCGGAAAGTTTTCTGCTTTCGCTTCGAACTTGAGTCGAGAACAACACAAGCGGAATCGCTTTCGGGCCTATCGATCATTTTTGCCATGTCATCGGAATCTATTATCAATTCCTGACCATTTCAGCGACAAAACGACATGTTTCCGGTATAGCTTGTGTGTTTTTTGCGCTTTTTCACAACTGAACAGATAGCGCTGTTTGAGATACGACGATGCGCAAGGTTGATATTGGTTTGCTGTTCAATGTCAAAGCTAAGTGAGAAAATATCAGGGAGATGAAGGCAAGTTGAAGGTCATTCGGGAAAGCTCTGCAGATTCATTTTATGCTCAAGCATTGTTCCCACGTAATCGGTCTCTTTAGCGGAACAATAAAACCTGTGATGATTCTCGTAAATGCCAAAAGGCAATAAATTCATTATGCAACGGTGCCAATTCGGCCGGATGATGATACGAACTCACCCACGCCACAGAAAATGGCTTTCGGTGTTATTAAAATCAAGTGATCTGGATTATTTTTGAAGTCAGTAGCGTGACCTTTACCAGCGATACGGGTAGTTCAGCTTGGCATATTTTTGTGAAGTTTCTCAGAACAATTGTAAATTTTCATAGCTGAGATTGAAAATCGACTGAGTTCACTAACAGAAATAAATTATTTAAATTGTTTTTAACCATCCGGGCGACGAGCGATTGCCTGGCTACGTCCCACTAGAGAACTTATCTCAAAAACGTGCTGCTGAAAATTCCGTAGGCTATAAAGCACACTCGAGATAGGAAAATCCAGACCTAAATGTCAACTCGAGTTGTGAAATTAAACATGAGTTTGTAAGTCTGATTCACGCGGTGTTTTTCCGACGTTATCTCCGCGTCTAAACTTCCACTTGCATTTTCACGATAACTGCCCACGATTCTCACGTGTGCTGATAACGATTCTGAACGTCAGTCATTGACTTGTTTGCACTTCTCATGTGTGAGACTCAGTCAGATGTAGTTCACATCGACTTTTGCCGACGAAATCACTTTTAAAGTTGATTGTTTTCTCAGCGACTTCGTCTAATGCAGCGCGTCGAGAGTTCAAAGAAATTCCTCCTTAGCAGCCTGTCTGGCAATTAAAGTCTCGTTCTCATAATCTAACATCAGTCATCAGTTTCACGCATACGATTGTGTATTACGACAACTAGATTATAATCCACTCGGCAGATCGAGTTTATTGAAAACCAACTATTGTTTGCCGTGCCTCAATCCATGATCCGATGAATGCCCGCTGATGCTGTCCAATGCTATGTGAAGGGACGGTCTCAAATTCAGATCATAATTCTCTCATTAATTGCGACACACTCGAAACACCCGATTGTTGATACTTTACGGCCAGCTTAAAATTAATGGAGAGCATTGTTTAGATGGGAAATAATCGCATCAAACATCGGCCCGCGGCGAATTTGAATCGGGTTTGTAAAAACACACAAAACTGACAATCGTCGCTGATTCAAGCTGCAATTAGAAAGTAGGTTGAAGATGAACAGCGTGCGCGTAAAAAGCATTCGAACAAGATCGATGACTTTGAGTCGTTAATAACAACACATGCAATTCTACAGTTTCCATCTTGATAATCTAGAGCGCAGCGAAAAAAATTCAAACTACACGTGCACAAAATTGAAATCAATTGAAAAACTTTGAGAGCTCAATGTGTTTGTCAATGAAGTGGAAGTCGAAACAGAGAGAATGAAGTTTTGGTTCGGCAATTAAGAAGGCTGTCGAGGAAGCTTGTGGCTGCACTTAGGTTTGTGGGGGCAAAAACTTAAATGAATTGTGTACACAGAGCTGTTTATTATGTAAACATTGAGTGCACAGTTAAAATATAAGATGTCAATCTCTAATCTCTTCAAACTCATTTCAACTCACTCAAATTACTTCACCCAATTTTCTTGATTAAGCTTCCCATTGTGCATCCCTAAACAGGCGAAGTTAAACTTTTGAGCACAGAAAAAAGCGAGCAAAAAAGTTTCATAAATTATTTGAACAGTTCTGTGAACGCTGGTAATTTAACAACACTAATTAAATTTAAATTTCGGAAAAGTTTCTCGTTCGGAAGGTTGGGTAGATCGTTGATGCAAATTGATTGCTTTTGATTTTAAAAATATTGTAAATACTTGTCTGGGGAATTTTTTGCTTCGCTTTATTAGAAATTGTTTGAAAAGCTTCAGAGCTTTTGTGGATGTTTGTGCTAAAAAGGATTTGTACTCAACATTTCACACAACTTTCAATCGTGTAAACCTTTATTGCTTCATATTATTCCTGAAACCAGAAGCTTTTAATGGATGACGTAAATTAAATTGTGTTTTGGACCGAAACTAAGTTGAAATCTTCCTTAAACTGCCTACGAGACTCGAGTGTCCAAAGAGCTCAAATTGGTTTCTTGTTGACATTTTTCTGTGTACCGAACCACGGAATCGCTTAATGTTTGTAATCTTCTGCCAATAAGTACGATGCTCATCGTCTCAACCATTGATAAACACCTTTGTAAAACTATAATGACTTAATCTCCACCGACAGTCTGTGGATTGTTCAAGCTTTGCTTTGAAAAGCTGTCTCAGCTTCTTAATTCGATCGTAAACCCGTTAGTTTGCTTTGCAACACTAGACACACCATTCGTTACAATTGATTGAACAGTTTTTGCCTAGTTTTGCAATGTGAATATTTCGGTTTCCGATTTTCAATTAAAACAACAAAGTGGCTTTGAAATATGCGTTCGATTGGTAATTAACAAAAAATAATCGAACGTCCTTGAAATTCTTGGAATGTTTTTCCAATTAATAAAAGTTAGTCAAGCGACTTAAAAAATTCAGCAAATTTAGAACTGACACAACTTCCCATTCAAAGACCTGGTTTTATTTCCTGCGAATTACGTCAAAACAGCATTGATACGAGTTCTTGATAAACGAGATGTTTGTTTGTAATGTCGCTGCAAAAAAAGACTGAATCAAACTTTTTAATGAAATACTACGCGTAAAAGACCAAAGGATTCACAGCTTAGTCGAGAATCGTCCGAAAGAATTATGATCACCTGATTCCTAGCTTTGCATATCACTATCAAAGCACCTTGGAGCCCAGACAAAGCTTTTTTTTCTCACTCGGTACTTTATCGAACAGCATTGTGCAACGGAATCGAAGCATGAAATCAGCCTGCCTTTGCCCATACAACGTGACTCTCAAGCAACAACGATTTTCTTTTCGGTTTTTGCTCAGTTCTGTTGTCTTTAATATCGCCATCGACCTTGATATTTTAAAACTGAAAGTGTCTTATTTTCTTGTTTTATTTCTTCTCGCAAAAATACAGCGCAGCGCGCCTCGAGAAGCACAACCCGTCACGTCGTTCTCAGTTCTTGCCTTTAATTGTACACCAGCTCAATTTCGTATGTTTTTCTGCTTCAGCGAATTAAGCTGCGAATATTTGTCGCTCCAAGAAAAACGTAAACAATGGAGAGACTGAATAAAACTAGAATAAAATCTGAATCAGATATGATGATTGTGGTGCCTGGTTAGTGGCACTCGTTCATCAATACGGTCACAATTTATCTTTTATAATGAGACTAAAAGCAAGCCTATCCACGTAGTTTAAACATGTAATGCAGCTTTGCTTTGAATTGGATTTGAATTGCTTTCTTGAAATGCAATTAAAAGGTGGCAAATTAATTACGCTCACTTTAATTCGACGTTAACCCGATATCGCGAGATTGCCATTTACTTTTGTTCACAGCGAAACCGGTGCAGCGACAGCAGCTTGCATGTTTCTTTTTGCCAACACAAAGCCCCATGATAATAAGATAAGACAAAGAATCTAGATCAATAAGAGTCGGATCAATTATTCACTGCGTGGTCATTTGTTTAAAAGGGGTGTGTGCACAGGTAACGTCAATGAAAGTAGATTTGCAAATTTTCAAGTTTTAGTTTCTTGAAAAAAAAATTAATAGCTTTCTCTGTACAAAGGTTTTGTCACAAAGTTTTATGAACTTCAAGAATTTTCATACAACGAGATGTGGTTTGATTCTTAAGTTCTGTGAAGCTAACCTCAAACACTTCAAATTTTGGTTAAAACGATAAAGAAATTTTAGCTTTAGAACTGTTTGGCGGTTTTTAGATTACTTTGAATTGATTTCAAGTTTAGAAACAGTAATATCACTTGTTAAACAACATCAAAAATTTATTGGATTTTCTAGGGGTTTTCCAATATTTTTTGTGACTAGCGTCAAGAAGACTCCATCGCGAGTCAAGCACTCTTAAATCCCTTACGACCGATTAAACATCATTGATTGATTAATATTTTATTATCGGACTTTTGCATGACTTCGTTCGACCACAACTCAACTCGACACTCCTGCAATGTTCCAATCTATTCCACTGAAAAGAATTCACACGAATGACCTTCAGAGTTAAGCAGATATCAACAGCAAAAAGAATAATGTCTTGAAAACTTACGACGGATTATTTTATTTCATTTTCTCACCTCGCGTCTGTAAAGTTGAATCGACTGGAACTCTGATTCCTTTCAGAATATTTCTCGGTGTTTGAAGGGTCTTTGTGTCTGATGTTTGTTGTGATTCTCATTCATCAAGTTTTTGTTGTCGGAAACAATTGAAGACTTGAACGTTTAGAACTTGTGTAGAACTTTCAAAGGCTGGTTTGTGAAGTTTCTCGGAAGTCACAAACACTTTTCGCATTCATTTATTAGGATTTGATAAGTTCAAGGGGAGAAACCTTTAAGGCTTTCCACTAAAGCAGCGGAAAAAGATCCCAACCCGTGTCGAAACCCTTTTGCAAACTCTTTCGCAGAAAAGGCCCCATCTAGCTCTGCGAAAGCGATTTAAAGACGTGTGTCAATACAAGACGCATGTCAGCGTGGGGGTAAGGAAATCCATTTTGAATAATAGAAAATTTAACAGTAAAGCTTGACATTCAATGGGAGTCGAATTTTCGGTGAAACCGTTTGCTACGTGCACCGTACTTGAGTCTGATGACAGAAGTTTCCCTCGGTGACGAACAGCAAATTGAAAAGCCGTAAAAGTTGGTCTAACAGCGCAACATATTTAAATGACTTGTGGGTAAAACTTTTAGGCAGACAAAGAAAATTCATGCACAGCATCATCGCAACCCTTATCGTCAAAAACAATCTCGAGAGCTTCAACATCAATTTAATTGGTTTTGAGGGGAAAATTGACGTCAAATTGCTGATTGCTTGCTTCACCTACGCAATAGGATGTGGCACGTGAAAGGTGAAGTTGTTGTGTTTTGCCAGTTTTGCGGCTTCTAGAATTACACCAAGGCATGTTCTGTAAACATGAACATCAACGCTTCAGGCTTCGGAATGCACTTTGTAGCTAGACAGTGCGATAATGCTTTGCGTGTGGCATGCTTGGAAGCATAATTTGCAAAGCGTATAACGTTTCCATTTCAAGAACCCTTTAATCACCTGTAAAGTCGCAAACGATGTGTTCTGTAAACAAACAGCGGTTCAAGTAACACCAAAGATTAAAGCTCGCTCGGAGACAAATTGTTGCATGTGTCAGCTGAGGTCTTAAATTTCGCGCCATAAACAGCTGCGACAGTCGTTACGAAGATCAAGTTGCCGTCTAACAACGCCGATGATAACATAAGACTCAACTGACGCTGCGTAGATTGTAAACACCTGTTTGCCGGCTTCTTTCCGCTTACATTTGAAGAATTTATGCTCGAAAACATACTCACCTGCCATAGTCACGCATTACTGCGGCAAATAATGAGAATTTCGTCGAATTTCTCGCCTGGCATTAACAATAAATCTGTTTTAAGGTTCAGGCAGATGAATCTTCCGTGCTTCTTCTTCTTTTTGCCACCCTCTATCACTCCTCTAACCCTCTAACCAGAAGAGGCCATTTTATGCCTTTGGTTTTGATGATAATAAATAACATCAGCGGGTAGGTATGGCGTCACCGCCATGATTATGAAAATTGTGAGAAAAAGAACAAACTGCAAGGTTGCAAAAGCTCTGCTAGCGCCTGCCAGCTGTGCCATTCGAGAATTTATTACGAGAAGAGACGTCAATTGAAATTGTTGCTTTAATCAATTCAGGCAAGATAAAATGGCAGAGGCTTGATTGTTTGACAATAAATTGAGCTTGACATTTTCTTTGAGAGATACACTCGCTGGTTGAGTTTGCCTTTTCACGTGCTTTCCTTACGTTGTTTTCAAAGCTAAACTCTAAAGGATTTGACTTTGTCAGTTGACCCTCTCGTAAATCATTTTTCTCGAGATTCCTAGATACAAAGTGCGTGGGCGGACAACAAAAACATCGGAACGAAGCATTTCCTCTCAGAAAGCAAATTGAAACAACAAGAATTCTGGAGAGTTTTCCAGGGTTTTCCTTTATCAAAAGAATTTGTTAGCTTTTTATCAGAAAAAACTCTTCGGTAAAAGTTTTTCAACATCTACAAAGAAATGCAAAATAGCTGAAACTTCTAATTACACAACGACGAGCCAGAAATGCCAAAGTTCAATGGCTTTTTAATTTACTTTTAATTAAGACTGAAAGCAAAAAGCAAATATGAACGACAAATCTGCGAAAAAAAACTCAAACACGAGTTCATTCTGCTCAACATGATTTTGCCATACATGCTTATGATTGCGCAATGTCGAGAGAGATGTTGATGTACTCGATAAGCTTTTCTGTAGGTTTGAGAATATGAGATTAAAACTCGATTGCACAACGAGCTGTGCCGTTTCGTAGTCGGGATTTGCTCGCAAGCTCATCGATGCTTGATGCGATGGATATTTAAACGATGAAAGGCGGTTTAAACAAGGATACGAATTAATCCACTGAAATCATCTTATCTCGAATTATTTTCAATTGAATGCAAATCCACCGCGATGTGTGGTAGTTATTACAAACTTGTTTTATGACAGATTGCTTTATTGACTGTTATGCATGAACAATTTAGGAACTTAAGTATTTTGAAACTCGAGTTATGTATTTTTAAAAGTTTAATGCTTGTATTCAGCAACCTTGTTTGTTTCTGAATGTCAACCTAGTTGAAATATTTTGTAAACCCACTGTGAGAGTTCATTAGTTTGAATTCAAGTTAATAAAGTGTTCACCAAACAAGTTTTAATCCATGTTTGGTTTTGTTTGAGCAAAAAAAATTTCATTTGAACCGATTATGTTTTTTTCTAGAACTTTTCTTGAACTTCATGAACAACACAAACAGATGTATACCAGCAAGATCGTTGCCACCAACGTGCAAATCATCGAAAAACATCCATTCACCTTTCCTATTCCAATAAAGTCAATGCGTCTAAGCAAAACCTTTCAGGAAACTGCAATCTGATACTCAGCATTCGCGCTAGCTTGAACTAAAGCGCCAAAAACCATATGGCACGTGATTTTCATATCAAATTTATTTTCAGAGGCATTTTTCCACTTTACCCAAAGTTCGCATGTTTTAAAAATAAACGAAGCCGTGAAGCTTTAGAACGGCGATAGAAGAAAAAGCGAAAAAAGTTA
>JPYR01000241.1:51127-67610 GCA_000775305.1 Belgica antarctica
ACGCGAAAACAACAATCGCACAAATGCAAATTCGATTTCGTTATTGTCGTGGACTGGAATTCACGTTCGTCGATGGAAAACATAGGAATGCCCGCTTTAAAGCACGTTTTGCGTGAACGCTACAATTCAACGCTGGAACGCAAGAAGAAAAGTTCATTTTCCGCCGTATTTTGCGTGAAATCGATGCTTTTTCCATGCAGGCACTTGCGCAACAGATGAAATAATTTATTTGGCAACAACTTTAAGGTGACAAAATCAGGTCGATGCATCTTCGCCACAATTTGGTCATATCAATTTGAACTTCTGTTTATCGCCATACAAACACCTTAACGGCTGAAATTCGTGGCTGAAAGGCCATTCATTGTGCACGTTTGCTGTGTGACTAAACGAAATCCTTACTGATTTGCGCCATGCCGAATTAACAGGACGGTCGTGTGTTGAATTTTCGAAATTAACTGTTGTTTTGAGTCGCGTTCCAAACGTGCCATCTCGATTTATTTCTGGTCGATCACTCAACAGCAGCAAACGGCTGCCGACAGGGTGACGTTATGACGCCTCTGATGTCAACTTTAATAGGATCATATTCAATGTGTCAACAAGAAGATGTCTGGAATTCTCAAGTACTTGTTCGACGTCACTGCGAATGTTCGCAATTGCAAGAAGCTTGTTCAGGATCGTGAGCAATTTCACAGATGTCAAGCATTCTTAAGAGGCTCGGCAAATGATTACGTCGTCTAGTTCTTTTTTATCACGTTTATAATAAGTTTAAGAGGATTTGAAGACTCAATTTGAGTGCTTATTTCTGTAAACAGCCAAGTTTACAGCTTTTGCGGGGGATCATTCGTTTGATGTCAAGTGACGGGTACTCGTGAGTCTGTTTATCCTCGTGTCAGAGAAAACACTCGTGAGTTATCTTGAGCGCATGATACCGTCAATGAAGTCGGTAGTTAACAAGAGTTTCCATTCATACTTGTAGTTTGAAGCTTTGTAGTTTTGACCTTTTTATCAATTCTTTGAAACCTAGTGCGCTTCAATGAACCATTCTCAGAACTTTGTGGTTTGAGGTTAGGTTCTGAGTAGACTGAAATTGAAAGCATTATCTCATATTTCAAAACTTCTCCTCAGTATACATTGGAAATTCAGATTCTTACAAAGGTTGATTATGCTTTGAACATTTCAATTCATCAAGTTCGCCTAAACGTCAACTTCAAGCAAAATTATCGAGATCTCAAGATGCTGGTTTCATATTTTTCGCAATCGAAATTGCGTAACGAAGTTCATTCATGAAGAAATTGTTAATCGATTCCCGAGACAATGTGTATTCACTATTAATTATGTGTACCCTTGTTTGATGACAAACCCGAATAATGAGAAAGGTTAAATCACTTCTTCGAGTCAAAAGAGAACGCAATTCATTAAGATGTGAGTGACATCGGCAACAAAAACAATTTCCATGTTTGCGGTGTAGCGAACAAAGGCGACTAAATGACTGACCAAAAAAATTTTTCGCACCACAAGTGAAGCTGTTGATACATACATGGCGCCGAGTTGTTTCTGTGGCATAATCAAACTCTCTCTGAGCTCGTTGTTACTGTTGTATTATAGTCATCAAATCAAAAATGAAATCGACAAACATCGAGACACCAAAAATATTCAAATTCGGTGTTGTTGCTTGATAAGAGTGTTTGAACTTTCTTTGATTGGATTTGGGTGACGTGGGCGACCGATATAATGCGGTAATACCAAGCTTAAAACCTGACAAGCAGTGACAAACACAAGCTTTTGATTCCATTTTCAGATCACTCGATCAAATGGAAAATTTTGATTTAAAAGCTTTGCTTGGGCTACAGCAGCACAGGATCTTGGGTTGCACAGACTAACCCTCCCCGACACGTTCCCCGGATTATCCGCTAAAAAGAATCTAAACTGCTGGAGCAATTGGTGGGTCGGGATACCAAATTTTCAAGAATTCGTTCAAGACTACTTTGGAAACTTCCGATGTAGAAATTTCCTTTTGATCATTTCTATTGATTTTCAAGAAACTGACGTCTTTCGCGGTCAGTATTGCAGAACGCAGAACGCGTTGAACTCCAGTCAAGTAAAGTAAAGAAGAAAATGTACATTCACTTTGAGAGTTAAAAGCAATTTCGATGTTTTTTGCGATTCGAGAGCACTTTTTGTTATTCAAAAGAAGGAAAAATAAGAAGTTTAAGAAATAACAATAAGGCAGCAGCAAGCAGAAAAATTAGGTTAAAAAATGCCTTAAGCAAGGCTATGTAATTAAAAGTTTGAGCAGAGAGGTAGAGCGCGAGCTAGACAAGAGAGCTTGTCTTGAAATATCAAATTGCGATTTGCATTTAATTTTACACTCGATTTTCATTTGAATATGAAGAATTATGTTTCGTTGTTGTTATACATAGAAACACTGAACCGTGGCTTTTAAGGTTTGAGCAAAACCTAGTCAAATGCAAGCCTAAAAAACTTCATTTCTGAAGCAACGTGTGGGATGCGGTGATGTAAGTAAGAACCTGTCGTGTTTAGATTTTGGCCTAGAAGTGCGAACACTTTAAGTGGCTAAACTGAAAAGTAGTCGAGCTAGCTGATGTTTACATTACCTCATTAAAATTTACCTGAATACAAGGAAAACAAGCTAGAAAAAGCATTAAACTCAGTTTTCCAAAGAATTATGGTGGCTAAAACAGGCCTAGATTCAAGGTACAGCCCAGTTCCATTCCTGCACCCAGTTCCACGGCTTGAAACAAACTTGGCCTTGCAACAGTGAAGGAGAAAAAAATCCAACGAAACTGAAAGTAAGAAACCTTCTTGCAATGTGCATACGTGAAACACCAGTTACAAAACACTCGACGAGATAAAATTGCCATAAAATGTTGATTTCATTGAAGAATTTTCAATTTCGTGCTGCAGCGAAGAGAAATTTTAATTTGCGGAGGAAAGGCAATAAAAATGTTATGACGAGTGAGATAAGATTGGACGTGGCGCGGCAAAGAATGTAACGAGAATGATGGGCGGTTTAACTCATCAAGTGCTTTATGCACGTAGGCATTATTGATGAAGACTTTCAGTTGAGTCGCACATAATTGCCAATCACCGAGCGGTTATCTCGATGACCCAACAAACAAGTCCACTGACAATAAAAAAAAAGGTGAAAGAAGGAGAACTTAACAGCCTTCGGCATTTTTTCCTTTCACTTTGACCAATATTCCAAGGATGATTCTAGAAGCGAGAGGGAGTCAAGGTTTTGCTCTTGTGGCTTGTTGCGTACACCAGAATCATTTAATTGCACGTGCGATAAAAATCTCGCTGCAAAGTTATATAACATGCTCAAAATGATTGCGATTAGCATACCGATCGCTTTGTAATTTTTCAAATCAATCTCGTGCTGCATTGTTCGGGGACGCTTTTGAGGTTATATCGCAGTTGATCTGCATGATAACATGGTTTTAGAGGTCCTGTCTAAAGACAACAAGCTGTTTGATGGCTAAAATTGAGCATGAATCAACCTGTTGTGTCACCAAGCGTATCAACATTTATCAAATCTGATGAACACACCCGAGAACTAGCGCTTTTTGTCATAACCTTCAATAACCTGTATCAAACATAGCTTGAATGCTTGAACAACGTATGCCTAAATGCAGTTCCCTTCTTAAAATAAGCTGGCACTAAGAACCGACTTCACTTGGTATTCTTTGTTCAAAAGCTTTGCACCGGTTTTCTTTTTTCATACTACAATGTTCGATTTGAAGTATTAATTATTGTTATTATCTGTCTTTCCCTTGCCATGAAATTGTAATATAATTGAGTCGGAATGGGCTTATGCGGTAACCAGCAAAACACTGTTTGGAAAATGGTTCTAAGTGTATAATCAATTTTGAGGTGCAACAAACATGTGTTTAGACATTTAACGTTGTGCAGTCGAATGCCCCGATAATGGTTCAACGATTACTGCATTGTTATGCTAAGTCTTGCTTAGCATTTCGATGCAACTGAATAAATTTGGAATTTAATTAAACATCTCTAGTAACATTGAAGTCGATTGTTGACGTGCAGGTCAACATTTGACTTCATGGTGACAAAATGGAACAGAACAGTAGGTTTTATGAAGTCCATATGTTTACCATATGGCAGCCACAAATTGACATGATGTCTTCAAAAAGGTGAACATTTTCGATACTTTAAACCTTTTGTTGACTTTTCAAGTATCATCATCATCCAGAAAGGGGAGGTCATCATCGAGGTTAAATTGTCCTCGTTGCTTTTCAAGTATCAAAAATTGAACAAACATGTCAAAGCCTTTTTTGTGCCCTTTACACTACTTTTCAAGGCATGTTTTTGGCAAAACTTTGTGACGAAACTTTCTTCGACGTTTCACGGCTCTACAATGTTAAGACTTTGTAAAAGGCAAATGAAAGTGATATGTAAGCCATGTTTTTCTAGAATGGTTTCAGTGCAAATTACTAACTTCACAACGCACAATTCTAATGGAAAGTATGTAATCAAGTCAGAAAAAGCACTGAGATTCAGACTTTTACTTCATAGCTGGCCAAACATTGGCCATTTGGCGAATGAATGTATTGAAATAGTCAATATTCGACTTGCCATTTATTGACGCTTTCTAGCCATCGCTAGGGATTACCCACCTAAAAAGAGTTTCTTCGCCGAAGCAACAGGTCAAATGAATAACCGGCCTAATGAAGTTGCGCATAGCAGCGCTGTGGAAAGCCTATAAAAGCTTTCTCAAGTCACCACGTTGGGTTGGAAAGCTGTCTCTTGAGTATTTGTTTCTTGTTTTCGGTGAAGATGGTAATTAATTTATCTGCGATCCACTTCGTCCCTGAGAAACGCCGTTGTGTCTAACGCAGTGTTTCATTACCGCCCGCTATCTTATCTGCTCCAAAAATATCTCGTTATTAAATTTAAGGTGATTACAACTCAACACGAACTCGGGGAGTTTTCAGTTTTCATAAAAAAAATCGTTCGAATAAATTCATAAAAAATGAACGCGAAGCCGATAATGACTGCAATGAATTATTTTGTTTTTCTTTTCTCTCTTCGAAAGCCCAAGAACATGAACATTTACAAGCGCAACTTGTTCTGATTAAAAATAATTAAAAATAGTGAATATTTATGGACACGAATGTTTTGAATAAATGTAACCGCATTATGATTATTATTTTTAACAAGAGTTTGCTTCACAAGCCTTGTCAAACCGCCAGACCGCTGATAATACATTCGGATCGTGGCTTTCAATTCGAATCGCTCGTAAAGTTCGACTGAAAGTGAATTTTATGAGTGTGCAAAGCTGTAAATGCTTTTAAATTGATTTCACTCGAATCCAAAGGTAAACACAGGGTGTGAAAGGTTCGAGTCGTGGTTGTCAGGGAAATTTTAAGCTGTTGCAGCTTTATTTAAAACTATCCACGTTGGCACAAGCTTGTTAATCTTTGGTATCAATTCAAACTCATTTCAAATATAACCTCAAAAGTGGTCTTTAGATTATCAACAGGCTACAAATCCTTGAACTTGACTTGAACGTAAGTTCTTTAAATTGAAGCTCAACCTATGAACAGATATTTTCGGCCACTGAAATATATTTTTTGGTATTCATAACCTCAAAATTTTAGCATTTCTACAAAATTAAAAAAACTTTCATGATCTTAACCTCCTAAACGTCTGATTTTTGTTATCAGAACAGCTTTAAGTTCAAAATGTCTACGTAACCTCAACATTTTTTCACCTAACTTATCAACTCACCCTTAGCTTGTAAGCACGTATCCCTGAACAGTTTTATTAAAACCAAAAACGATGAATCAAAGGCTTTGAATGCATACAGTGGAAATATTTTCCATATCAATTTATAAAAGATCATAAAATAAAACCGCCATTCATGCCGCCTACGCTTCGAAAATGAAAAGCCACTTTTCAGGGAATTCAAAATGTGTTTCAGCATCAATGAGTATAATGTCATGTAATTACTGTTCCGAACTTTTACTTGCGAGCTGTGATTTCAGCCTTCCGAATGCAATTCAATTAACTTTGATTAATTAACGCTTCAATCTCGACAAGTCAAGAACAAAACGGCTGGAATTCTCAATGCGACAAAGATCCGTGTGTGGACAACAACACAAACTTTTAACCTAATCGCAAACACGCCTTGGCACGGATCGCCTCAATTTCTCGGCGACAGTAATCAATTTATGATTCTCGGAATTCGACTCGAAGGACTGCGAATCCGGCTGTCAGATTCGAGAATAAATCAAGCGATTCATAATTTCAGCATTAATTAAAGACTAGAGAGCAAGCAAAAACTCTTTGAGGCCGAAATACAGCGTCGAAGTCAAATCACACGATGTTCACGTTTCTCGAGAAGTTGAAGTGAAAGACGAATAAACAGGCAGTGGATCAGTCAAGTGAACGGTCCATATACAACTTTATAAGTCACTTTGAGTGTTGAATAATTCATGAGTTGCGCATCAACTCGTTTGTATCGTAAAAACTCATCCGAGATTGATTCAATTACGGTGCTTACTTATGATGATTAATAATCAGACTCATGGATTTCTGATTGTCATGTGTGGAGATGGAGAGTTCCACCTTCACGACCGAGCGATTTAATTCTTGTTGTCTGTCAATAAACGTACGTAAACGATCAATAAATACGACTTGTGACCTTTGAGGTTTGTCTCGTAAGTTCTGTCGAGAGAAACTACGGCGAAAGAGAAACAACAAAAATACAGAGAAATTGAAAGCCACAAGTCAAGACTGAAGAAAATGATGCAAGATTTTGAATTCAAGGAAACGAAATTGGATAAAAAATCACGTAGAGCAAATTTCAGCAATTTAATTTGCGATATTAAACGCAGCGTTTTTTTTTTGAAAAAGCTTTTCTGTGTTTAAATTATCGCCGAATAAAGTTCAGAAAAAATGGCATTCAGCTTGGCGAAACTTGACTCGACTATAAAAGTAGCGCGACATAAATTGCTGATTGATATGGCATGTTGTTGGCGCTATTGACTGGACCTCGTCTCCACCCTACGGCCACCAATGAAGGTACCATCATACAAGCTTCTTGGACGGTTACCCGCAGCCGAGAGACCTCCTATACTCGCCCTGGTCTCTGCCGAAGCAGAACTCTGTGGTGCAAACTCGTGTGAGGACTATAAAAGTAGCGCAACATAAATTGCACGCGAAAAGACTTTTTTCCTGTAAAACACGTTAGTGCTTCCGTCGTCAACCACGAGCTACGTTTCGAGATGAACACGGTAATTACCGCAGGTGAAGACGACACGCAGATGGAAAGTTGAAATTGTGAAAGGAAAGGGCGTGAGTGCAACTTCAAAAGTTATTTAAACGGCCTGTTTCTGATTGTCGTTGAAGATAAACATAACTTTAACTGCTTGGTACAGTATTGAACAGAAAGTAAGTAAAGTGATTTTGTAAAATAATGTAATGATCTTTATTGAACTTTTTGGTGAACTGTGTTTGGATCATAGAAAACATGCTGCGCTAAAATTTACAAAGCTAATACCAGCTAATACAGTAAAAACTGTCATTCCGCCGAATAATTGCATTTTTATTGGATACAGTCTTGTCTCTAAAGTTAGTTATTTATCTAAACACAAAGTGACATAAACCGTTCAATAACTGAACATGTTTTAACAGTTCCGAAGTCACTGTGACTAAGCTTTACTGTTCTTTACTATATTCCAGTCTTTCAATCATTTACTTTCGTGTCAAGGCTGTAGAAATAAAATCCAAGCTGTTACGATAAGAAATTCGATCTTCAATCATAAATTTCTCAAAAAACTTTCTTAACAAATTCCATTCGATACTAAAATACTTAATTAAATAACTTTGAAGCATCCGTTGACCGATCTATAATAAAACTTCCCCTTTAAACCCTTTCACCACAATCTGCCCGGTTATATCTTCCACTGAAACGCCGACGCAGCTAAAGATGACACCGCATAAATGTGGAAAGGTCTCCGAAATAAAATTAGTCAATAAAACTCGCATTTAACGACTGCGACTGATAAGAAGCGCATGCATTGCACTCTTTAGAAACCGCGCTGCGTCTGCAGTGCACAAATTTTAATTAGCCGATGAAGCGGAGTATCAGCGTAGCTTGCAATAAAGCGATCGCTAAGGTTCAAAAACTCTCCTGTAATCTCGATTAATTGAGGAATTGCTGTTTGAGATTAGCGTTTCTGTGCACAACGTAGAATCCGAGGCAGTGTTAGTGGATCCAAATGCTGAAGCCGTGTAAATGGTAAATTGAAAAATACTTGGAACAGAAAAAGCAGAATGAAGGCCGTTTGGTTTCTCCTTCTCCCTCGCTCCACCGCGGCTAGTTCGTTAAAAATTGTTTCATTCTGGTCATTCACTTAGCGCGCGACTGCGAGTCTTGATTGGAACAGAAAAAATAAAATTGCTTCGAAGCTTGGGTTTCATTCTTTGGTAAACAAGTTCAATTTTTATGGCATGGCTGAGTGCAATTAGTGCTTGCCTTATCCGTTGTTTCAATCCAGCACTTGTTGAAAACTTGTTGCATTCAAAAATGAAATTGACGGCTTGAGAAGGCACTCTTCCTCGAAATTAAAAAAAAAACTCATTGCGCAATGTCAAATTTAATTTTTCGTCTGATGCGGGTTAAAAAACAATTTTCGACGCACAATCGATAATGTTCATCATAAATTACCAACTCGTCGAATCGCTCATGAAATTTCGTTTATAGAAAACGTTATTAAGTCTGGTGTTGATTGAATACCCGGTCGAGAGTGTACGCGCTTGTTGATTTCTGAGATTTTTCTTCGAGATACTTCGGGCCTGTAGGTTGCATATGGTACAATGATTTTTGTCTTTCTCTGCCGTGTTCAAAACAATTTAAACTCAATTTGATGTGTATTCTGTTAAACCACGCTCACTCACTTAAAAAAGCTTTCAAAATAATTTAGTTTCTGCAGTTACAATGCACTTTATAGGCAATTAACATTAACCTAAGTCATAAGACATTACTTTCAACCCATTCGCAGAGATATCTTCGCATTCATAGCGTTGAAATACTCGAAGCATTAACGAAAGGCCTTTCAGAGCCATGGGAAGCGAATCAATCTCACTTTTCATTTGACTTTATGGCGTTTTTATTTTTCCGAATTTCCTTGAAGCGGGTCGCATCACCGACATTGCAGGGATTTAATTGCACGGAACAACGCGAAGCAAAATAATAAAGTAAAGTGCATAAGAGATTAATGAAGCCATTAACTAATGAGAGTGCAATTTATGGTTACATGATCTCTGATGAGAGGGAAAAGTGTCGAGATCAGTGCCAAGAAATCTCGCATGGAGCTTTGGCCTTGTTTGCAAGACGAGATTAAAGGTGTTTTTTTGTTTATCGCCAGCGCCAATGCCACTCGACACTGCCAAAAATTATTTTAATCCCGTGAGGTGAATGGATTAAGGTGCAGTTTAATTCATCCAATTGACGACAGAATTCGCGTAATAAAAAAGTTGAAGCTGGTGGAACGAAGTCAGACCAGCATTGTACTTTGAATAATTTCAGAACACGATTGCAGTCAAAAAAGGTTAAAACTCAAAGTTTCCAGCTACTTTTGTGCGAGCCCTCATGCAAAAAATGCAGTTCAAAGTCACTGACAAGATGTCAAATGTCACTCGAGATTAATGATATCGTCGTCTTCGATGCGCATTAAAATATCAATATATCCCGCAATCAATTTTCGACAGTCATCTGATACTTAGCAGCAACCAATAAACGAGTCGAGAAATAAAATATTTCAAGAATAAAACTCGCCAGAGACCGATTCAGATCGATGCGGCTCAGCTTAGCCCTGCATGCACATTACGAATTACTTCGAAAAAAATTCCGTCTCTTGCTCATGTTTCGATTTCTTTAATTCCGAATGTGAACTAATGACACAAGCATACTTGCTTTAGCATTTAAGAGCTCATGTTGATGATTTATTAAATTCCCCAAAGTGGTAATGTTGCACCAGACAGAAGTTGATTGTGTTTCACGTTTTTAATGATCTGAAAACCATGGGGAGATGATCGCTTCTTCTTCATCCGATGAAATCGTATTTTTTGTGTACATCTTGATGATGTTGTGTAACGGATAAACTTCTTTATCTTCACCAACGAATCGCTGTTAGTTTCGGTGCAAAATTAATCTATTTTTCGTCGTCTTTGGACTCACAATGATCTCAAACACCCACTGGCTTGCGAATAATTGTTTCAATTGTCATCATCTAGTAAAGCCGACTAGACACAGGCAATTTGCGATTCAAAAGGAGCCGAGAAGAGTTCCGCAGCCTATCCAATGAGCTCCGATGAGCTACTAGACTGATCACTCATTATTTATTAGATAATTTGTTGCTACATGAATCTTCTTTCGACTCACTGTTTTGTTTTATCGCCACTCCATCGCCAGTGTTTACTCATTTCAAAACCAAGCGTGAAGAAATGCCGATTATTTTAATGAATTTGCAGGCTTCGTTGCAGCTTAGAAGCGGATGAATTGAATTTCGATATTATATGACTCGATGATTTCTTAATTTTATGAACCAGTGCCATTTCACAGGCAATCATGGCAACTTTGTATGCATGAAAGCGACAAGCACGTTAACACGGAAGATGGCTACGCAACAAGTTGTGAAGCTTAATGAAAATTTGTTTTTAAATGTTTTCTACTTTTCGAATGAAGTTACGTTTTACGGATGATTTTCGAAGTTGTTGATGATGTCCGGTTCAAACATGTAAAATTTTTATTTAAATTAAGCAGTGACCGAACAATTTAAAGATTTTTGAACCAAACATCAGCTTTACTGGCTGGTGATGTTTGGTTCAAAAATTCTTTAAATTATTATTTGTGCTTTGACCTTACGACCCAGTGAACCGGTTAGACTTCTTGTTAATAGTTCAATGATGTCAACCGTCAGAAGAAAGCTTTTGTTTGAACTGGTTGTGATCTCTACGTCACGAACCGGATCAAACTCAAAATAACCTTTAAATCAATAGGACGCCACTTATCAAACCACTCAGACAGTTATGCTATTTCAATAATCCACTTTTTCTCGAACGACGCAAGAAATAACAATTCCTTGACCTTCAAATGCCAAAGCTGCCGCTGAAATCGACTGAAAAGCCTTAATCTAGAAACTTTATCTAAATTATGACATCTCATCGGCGTGATTTCAGACCATATTGTAGCATGAATTAACGTACATTGTGTTTCGGCAAACTCCCAATAACAGCGGCCGTAAATTCTGTTCGAAGTGCAACGCCACTCATGAGTGTTTAATTATAATTTGTTTGTAGATCAAACGCCTGCACGAGTAACTAAAAAATCAGCCGCTTGAGACGAGTAGCGTGAAAAAGTAATTTGCAGCAGCGCATTTTGGACCAGTGAACTCATCTCATAACTCGCTGAAGTGAGTCTTCGTTTTACTCGCTCGATGTAATTGAAGGTCTCGTCTCTCGAGTCTTTCTCATTCCAACCGACGCTACTCATTACTGTGCCAATTTCTATTCATCAACAATGGAAGTTTTAACTGTCTCGCTTTGCGAAATAACATCGCTGCTAATTACTTTCACTAGCGAGTGAACTTAAAGGACAACACATCAATAATCGCACCGCTTAGTGACGCTTTTTTACATCAGCACGCTCCAGAGTTTCTACTGCTTTTGCTGTGTACAAGCGCAAGAGGAAAACTGTCTCGAAGCCTTGACATTTTAAAGATCCCAGCAATTTTTATTACTTCTTCCATCGTTAATTCTCATTTGGCTATGGAACAAGAAGCATTTTTCTCCATCTGCGCTTTGCATAAGAAACATCCAAAGAAATTTATTAGCGCAACGGATTTGACTGGATTCTCGTTTTAACATATGTTTGTACAGGCTTTAGATGATGACGGGAAAACACGCAAAGACGAGAAGAACACACAACACCGTTGCCTGTCAATTCTCGCGAAGATTTATGACACGTAATTTTAGAGCTCAACAAGTCAGCCTCGAGAATGAAAGTGAAAGCACACGAAAAAAGCTCGGGGAACACGCCTCAAAAGGTGCACAATGGAGTGCTGAGATGCAGCCGCCGATAAGGATCTTGCAAATGCTGCCATTATGATTGTTATTTGAGTGGAATAAGCAAGTTCTCGTTCGGAAAGCAATTATTGTCTATGGAGTGTCATTCATGGCAGCGCTTAATGCATCGAGACAAAGAAAATCGAATCAAGTCGAAGCCCAGATCGAAATCAGCAGCCTTACATTGTTGACGCGGTGCATTCACGAGAGTTTCTGCTTGGGACGTCGATGTTGACTTTGAGTTTGCTTTCAAGACATTTATCGGATTCCTTTTTGCTCGTACAATTTAAACTTAATTAGCTCGAATCGTTGCACAGAAAATCACTTGACGACAAAAGCTTGTTTAATGAAACAAAAAACATTGAAGACAACGAAGACCAACGCGGAGACTAGCTCACAGATTCGTTGAACAGTAATTGAAGTGAATAATTTTCAATTATCTTGGAAGTCAAGCTCGACGCTGAGGGAATAATTCATAAAACATGAACTGAAGCCACAAAAAGTGCCAGCAAAAAGGGTCAAGACATTGACAAATCTAGACTTGGCTTGCAGTCCTTAATCGTGTTTGCGGTGTAGACGAAACAAAAAGAAGAAGCAAAGCAAAAGCAGAAAGCGACAATTCTTAAACTGATCAAGCTGAAACCTTGCCAACTATGTTTGTTGACGTCTTGTTCATGTTTGTTGACGTCTTGTAATGTCTGAATCTGAAATGATGCAAACTTTCGCATTAAAAGTCTATCAGTTTGAAAGTCAATTCAAAAAGAAACCCCTTTTCGCATAGCAACGCTTTTTATTGTCACCAGAGATTACCATCTTCGCATCACAACAACCGACCTTTTAAGATCCAATTCGACTGATGATCTTACGCGAGAAGTTTAAAGCAGCTCCAAAACCAAGATTGGAATCTTGAAATGTCAACACTAACTGCGAAATTAAATTTAATCATTCTTTATCAAATCTCCGTTGACTTTTGCGTCTGCCTTGTAATCAACCTTTGCTTTTCAGAAATGAATCGTTTGTTTATCTCAGATTTATCCTCAACTTTCTCATTAAATTCACGACTCCCCTGACAAACATTTCCACTCAGAAGTTTTCCTTTGATTAAAAGCAGTCAGTTTGATGACTACAACTTTTGACAAAGGTTCGTTAACCCGAGCAGAAGTTTTTTCACGGGCTTCGAAGGCATAATGTGTTCAATGTTCGAGCTGATTTGACAACACCCAGTGTGTTTTATTTATCGCACAGCGATGACATATTGAGGTCATCAGAACGCGAGATTAACATAAATCAGCTGTGCGTTGACAAAGCTGACTTGTGGGATCATGCAAGGGAAGTTTGATCACATTCATAGAATATTTATTGAAAGCAAGATTTTTTATTGAACACACACCTTCAAATGCAGCAGTTCACTGGCATTAATAAAGGTATATATGACATAATCCGCAATACGGTGAAATTACAACGGTCAGCACGATAAAAACAAATAAACACAATGTTACATAATTCACTCGCATTTCACTGATAACCCGGATCCCAGATAATTCCCGAATATGAAAGCATCTTCTTATCAGTCGGGCGATGTGTTGGTGTGGAATTTGAGAACATTAAACGACCTATTTGAAGGACATGGCGCCGAAGAACAGCGAATAAGTGCAGCCAATGCAGTTCTTCCTTGTTCTGTTGGCATTCTTCGATGTGATAATATTTTGGTTACATTTTTGTCATCAATCAACCACAAACAGTGATCCATTAGGATTGAGCCGTGTAAAAATTCATCATTTTTAATTGAATTTCTGTTTTCGCGTCGCCCGATGCCGTGATTTATTGAGTGGAAAAAAGTCATCGATAATGCCACATCAAAATTGACGAATTTAAAGCGTTTTCCACAAAGTATCATTCATTCATTCATTGATTGGAGTAACTTGAGAGTTGCGTTGTCATGCGGTTGCTGATGAAGTTGCAGAACGACCACTTTTTACACGAAGTTTTAATTGGTCAGCGGTTTGGCTGGGCGGAAAATTTGTTCCCAGCCCGAAATATTTGTAACAAATGGAAACCATTTTTCAACGGAAATAGATCAGAAGTAATTAAAGCAACAGCCTTGAAGTGAATCTGAGATGGTTTACGCAAGAACACTTCGTGGAAACAGATGCGGTCTGTTGTGTAAAAAAATGGATTCGGCTGAAAAGCCAATCTGGAACTCACCTGCATTAACTGGAACTCGTAATTTATTCCCGTTTTATCAGTGACTGTCACTGCTTCACAGGAATTCAAATCGCTGTTCGCTTTCTTTGCGACATGTTCAGGTGGAACAAGGTCACTGACTTTTTGATTCTCGCTGGTCATGACCCTTCTTATCACGAAAGCAATTTTTGCTTTAAGTTTTGCTACAACAACTAATGATTCACTAGGCACACAAGATTCCTAAGCCTTGATAACAGCTTTCTCGCGTAAACACAAATGCTTTTTTCCACGTGCACTTGACAATAGCGCCTGTATTTCGAAGAACTTTTCTGTCCTTGGCAGCTTTATAATTAAGAAACTGACGCGATCTGCAGTTGATAAGCTATTTTTAAAACGAGTTTCTTATGTTTATTCACGAGAGAAGGCTTAAGCCGAGTTCAAGATAACAAAAATTAACGAATTTAATAAATTTAATCAACAATTCCGAGAATTTTTTTTTGGATCTGTACTGCGCGGAGTCAACCTAGTAAATGACAAAAAAATATCGCAATTAAATGCAGGAGTTTTTTGTTCACACTTTAAAACGCTAAGTCGTGACGCTGCATTTGGTTTAAACGGCTTCTCGTTAGCAGCGAATTTTTACTCGATAAGCAGACGGCTCATCGTTAGCATTTAGCAATCACGTGTTGATTATGTGCCGAAATATGCTTCCAAAAATGTCATGAACCTGTCAGTCTTAATGGAAGACGTAGGTTTTGTTAAAATTATGCTAATGAGCTTTGGGTAATGTTCAATCAGCAGCGACACCTGGTGGAAAGCTTGCATTTTGTGTTTGTTGAAGCGCTATTTGTCAATCTTGTTAAACCAAGATTGCGCCACAAAATTAGCAGTTTAGGAAGACATTACAGCAGTCAATCGCAATACAAACGACTAAGCTAACGCCTTTTCCCACCCAACTCCTACGAAACCATAGCCATAAAGCTTTCACCTCAAAGCATCAATCAAACTTTTGAGACGCATCAAGCATCTTTGACGCAGCATACTGCGAATCTTATCAATTGTTTTGATAAGAACTGAAATAAATTTCATTCAAAACAGACTCGTGATTCTAGCGAGAGTGTTCTTATCAGCCTGGTTGTGACTTTAATTGCGGTTTCTCATGCTCATGAACTTGATATTGATTTTTTTTTGGACTTGTTTCTTTTGAACGAGCTTTTCTGCAGCCATTCTTCGAAGCTCCAGCAGTGGAGCGGAAGTCTACCAAAGCCGCAGGGACCAACTCGAGTGGTTCTCCACAATCCGGACTGACCTGTTTCAGGGAAACAAGCGTTTCTTCTGATTCGAGTCTTGATGAAATTTTTGCATTCCCATTCGGTGACTTCTTTGAAGTTGTCGTCAATGCCCCAGGAACAGATGAAGCTTCGGTTCGGGTCAACGTGATCCTGGTCACGAAACAAGCGCACTGCATTCCTCAACGATGATTTTCTCAAGACATGGCAATCCGGCCACGGTTTTTCGTTGTGATACTTGTCAATCAGTCGTTCCACGTAGAAATCGCAATCTTTGTTGGGGTAAAAACGTGGCATTTCGAAGTGCACAATAAATTTTGAAACTCAATTCGAAAAAGTGAAACTAAAGAGATTTTGCAATGGCTGCTGCAAATTTCTGAGAAAGCAACTTGATTATTTCGGAAATTTTCACACTTGGCATGATTATTTGATGATTTTTTGGGTAAACTCGAAGCGTTTCCAGACACATGCGTATGTTTGCAAAATTTTAATTGATGTTCTCGTCTTTTCTCTGGTGTTTGCTTTACGTAATCACCGAAAGCGACAGAATGTCGTGTTATCTGTACGAAAATAGGAGAAAAGAGTGAACTGTGGCAGTTCCAATTTGCATAAAGTTTATGGTTCTGTCATGCTATACAACCAAGCGGGAGATGGATCTACCCGACTGACAAACTTGCGAATCATTTCGACACGCCAAAAAAGCGAACGAATTGTTTTACACAACAACATCATCTGGCGCTGGCTGCATGCTGCGATTCCGGTCTATTAATAATGCTTCGATCAGAACAAGCAGCAAAAAATTGGAGCAATTAACTCGAGACATGTGTCCAGCTGAGTTCGCGCGCGAACGGATTAGATCGAGGGGAATAAAAACAAATTCCGATGCAGCAATATTG
>JPYR01000241.1:67647-84273 GCA_000775305.1 Belgica antarctica
CAAAAGCTTTTCTTAAAGCTTCAGTTCTTGAAGAACTTTTTGCCGTCACTTAACATGCACTAGCCCCAATTTTCAGATTAATTGCATCATTGACTGAAGCATGATTGAAAAAATCATTTTGGACTTATTGAAAAATCAAAAGGCGCGCTGTGAATAAGAAGTTCAATGCCACAATCCAATTGAATTCATTGTAATGAATCATGGTGTAGCAAGTTCGCGTCGCGTACTTCTAGGATTTTGCTTGGCCTTGCTTGGAGGATGGGATATCCACATTATGTAGCCCAAGGACCCGCGTTTCTGCTTAGATGTGCGAATTGCACTTTGATTGGGCATCATTCACGAAGAAGGTGGTGCAAGGTCACTCCGCGGTACTTCATCAGTGAGGCCGTCGCAAATTGAACAGTAATTTCTTTGAACTTTCAAAAATCAAAGCAAATCACGCCCTCACCACTAAATGACCACCGCAGTGACTTGACTCTTATGAATTCTTATCGCACCACTTCAAAATGATGCAATCTCACGTATAGTGTGACAAGTTTAAGCTATAAATTTAAACAGAATCGATTTCTTATGCACAGTTAATTGGAGCACAATATTTTCATTTAAAGTTTTTTCCTTGCGAAAGGCGCAAACTAGTGAAGCACATTCGAAAAGGTGTGCACACCGATCGACCTGCATACCGCAGTCATGAATAACTCGGTGCAAATCGATTTCGATTGAGATATAAAACTCTTTTCGACTCACCAATTAGTTTTAATGATTAAAAGGGAGTCAAACGCCTCTAACAGATTTTACTTTTATTCCGAACTTCAAACGGCTGACAAATGCTCGACATGATGTTTAATTAGGAACCGAAAGATTACAAAATTTGCAAATGAAACGTGAAACTGCTGAGATGCAAATGTCAAGTCTTTCGTCATTCTGAAATACCTGAAAGTAATTTGAAAAGAAAGCATGAATAGTACGCCTACGCCTTTGTCTAACCTAATGAAACTGTGTAAATGTGTGGGTGAGTTTGAGAAGAAGAAAAACCTGCAAAGTTGTTTATTTGAGTTTATGAAATTTTATAGGATATACAGTTTAATCAAAAATGCAAGGATTTAAAAGACTTTTCACCAGAAAAACTTCGGTTATTGGAATGATTCACGTTGACCCGTTGCCCGGGACTCCGCAATACACGCCGGGCTCGTTCAACAGGTTAATCGATAAAGTTAAACATGAAGCGAACATTTACTCCAGAAGTACAATTGTAAGAAAGATTCCTTTAGGTCTCAAGATGCAGTAATAAGTTATGATTGATTTAGGACGCGGTTCTCATTGAGAACATGCACGACATCCCCTACATCAAAAGCTCGAAGTTTGGCCCAGAAGTCGTCGCGTCGATGACTGCAGTCACTGCCGAAGTGCAAAAAGTTCTGAAGCGGAAAATCCCAGTTGGTGTGCAGGTGCTGGCTTGTGGTGGAAGGGAAGCACTGGCTGTGGCTAAAGCCACAAACTGCAATTTCATCAGAAACGAAGGCTTCGTCTTCAGCCACATCGGGGACGAAGGTTTCATTGACTCTAACGCCGGGGATCTCTTGCGATACCGAAAGTCAATCGACGCAAGCGACGTTCTCGTGTTCAGTGACATCAAAAAAAAGCACAGCTCGCACTCTATCACCGCAGACGTTTCACTCCTTGACACCGCATTTGCCGCGCAATTCTTCCAAGCCGACGGTGTCATTCTAACAGGAAAGTCAACCGGTGACGAAGCCGACTTGGAAGAGCTCAAGATGCTTCACCAACACCAGAATACGCTGAAAATGCCGATTTTAGTCGGCTCTGGGGTGACCAACCAGAACCTTGGCAGTTATGCAGGATTAGCCAATGCGTTGATCATCGGATCGCATTTCAAAAAAGACGGTCACTGGGCCAACGAACTTTGTGAAGAGAGAATTCGCGAGTTTATGCAACATTTAAATGAACTTTTAAAATAAATTTGTGGTGAAATCGATGAACTTTGTGATAAAAGATTTGTTGTCGTCATGCTTTGGGTCGTACATCAGTCGCTGCGCTTCTGTCTGTCGCTGATAAGTGATACTTGACACGATCAGGTTATCTTCGTCGAACTTTACGCGCTTTTTAGGTGGGAACTCATGCTCCAGCTCCCTTTCCATGTTAGTGACATTGAAATCGTCATGCTCACAAGATAGATTCAGCTTACCCGAAGCCGCCCGACGGTTGCGGGAGTTCGGAGACAGCACCGACTTGAGTGGAACCTCGTCTGGTTTTGACAAGCCGAGTTTTTGTCCAATTGTAGTGAAGAAAGACTTCTTCTCAGTCTTTGGAGCTTCGACTTCTTCGATTTCAGCGTGCTTGCGCTTGAGAATTCGTTTTGAAGACGTTTGGAAGCAGCCAAACGTGCTTTCTTTGCCAGCTTCGTCGATGTCGATGATGCTTGCGTTCTGGCCATAAAAAATCTTCTCGGTTAAGTTCTAAAGCAATAAAAAATGTTTAAATTAGCGAGTATGTCCAAACATCAACCGACGAACTCACATTTTTCTTTTCAGTCGGACTCATCAACTCCGCTTCGAACTTCTCAAACTTCTTCACTTGTTTCTTTCTCATTGGCAATCGCTTGCTTGAATCCTTTCTGATTGTCTTCCTGGTTTCAATGTGCATGTCGATGGCCTCCTTGATTGCCGTTATCCAACTTCGCCCTGTTTGCACGTCTTCAGAGCACAAGATTATACTCTCGCTGAGACAAGTCAGCTTGAATTTACCGGCAAAGATTTCGTTGATCTTGCACTTCTTAAGGGGGAAGATGCAGCACAGGTCGAGCGAGTTGTCAGAGACGGTGTCCGGCTTGCGGTCCTAAAATTTGTTATTGTTAAGAAAAATATTTTGCAAAAAATAAGTATCGAACTTACCTTCACAATTTTGCAGTACATGAAGATGTCAGAACAGAGTATGCAATAGCGCTTCACCATGGATCCATTGCCTGAGTACTTGAACAGCATTCCTTCCTTGATGAACTTCCTGCTTACACTGCGCATAATGTTTGGAACTCTGTTCGTCAGAGAATTTTGTATGTTTAACATCTTCTGAATGTTCTCTTGGTCCTCTACAACAGAGTTAATGTGATTTATAGAGATTTCAATCTGCTTGATCGACTCTTGAATGATCTTGTAGTCGCTGTCAGCGGGACTTGTGTACAGCAACACCTGTTGAAGCAGAAGCCGGTATCGAGGAACTCTTTGGATTGGAGTGATGAGAAGCGAGTTGAGCTTTTGTTGAACTTCGGGACGGAATTCAGTCTTTTCGAGGAAGGCTCTGAAAGGAGCGTTCTGGGTCGTGAGGTTTTGCAATAGCATCATTGAGTTTCGGTAGTCGAAGGCGTAAACCGAGTAGATTTTGAAGAACGGCGCCAGTTTCAGGAACGCGTTGGCAACATCGTCAAGGTCTGTCTCGAGACGCAAGAGAAGTTCGTTGTTAATATTGTGAATTAGTTCCAGTTGCCCAAATAGACTGGTGTGACTGGCCATGTCTATGAGATTCAAGATTTTGAGTGGATTCACGAAGAAGTTCACGAGTTTGTCCAATTGCGAAATGTAGCTCCGCTCGGATGTCAGGATTTCTTCCGTCGCCTTGCGTCGCAGCTGATTCTTTCGGTCGTAGTCAGTATTTGACTCTTCTTCATAGGAATTCTCGAGAAACTTGATGCATTTCAGCTTCGAACGCTGAGTCAATACGTTTCGCCGGTTAATCGCCTGCTGCAGCTCCTTGCGCAAGTCCATCTTTTGCTGGGGCGTAACGAACTCTTCGTGGATTATCCTGGTTCTTCTCGGCGTTCTTTCCATTGTGCAACAAATTAATTAACAAATTACAAAAACAAGCAGACAAAAATAAACGATTTGAAAAAAACCGTTGAACTGTGCTAAAGAATGCTAAACTTAGTGCTAAAGTATTTGTAAACAAAGCAGAAGCAGGGAAAAAAATCGTCAGTGAATTAGGCAGGAATGAATAACGAGAAAGGAATCCACAAAGACAAGTGTCGGCTGTGCCTTTGCCGGTTGAACCGTGAATCGGACATTTACTACTTAATCAACGAGGCCATCGAGAATCGCTTCGAAACTTTGACTTCGCTGCAGCTTTCATCCAGCAATCAGCTCTCTACGAGTGTCTGCGCATCTTGTGATGAGAACCTGGCCAGGTTTGATGTGTTCCGGGAAGAGATGATCAAGAAACAGACAAAACTGAATGAAATACTGCGAGAAAATGAAGAAACTGTGCTGGAAGAACTTGAACCAGAGCCGGCTGCTGAGTATCTCAATGAAGAAATTCCCGAAAACGACCCTCAAGAATACTACACAGAAGTTTATTCAGACGAAAGTCAGAGTCAGTCATCACATATCGAAGAATACCTGGAGTCTGACACCGACGAATCAACAGTTGAGCAACACACATCAACCGTTTCCAGCACTTCAAGGAAACTTTCAAGACCGAAAGCTTGGGAGTGGACAAATGAAATGGAAGTTGACCTGATTAAATATTACAAAAAATACAAAACTGGAGAGACGACTAACAGATATGCTTTCACAAAGATCAGCAAGAAGTTCGCTGCCAAAGGTCATCCCAACATTTCGTCCAAGTCGATCAAGTACAAACATGAGAAGTTGCTTACTGAACACAAAAAGCTGGCGAAAATTGAGCAAAACGTTCTGGAAGCTGAAGACAGCGACGATGTTTCTGATACCGAAGAAAAAATCAGCAGAAGAAAGCATCAAGGCAAGAAAGCTTACTGGAATGAGAGCATGGAAGTGTCGCTGTTTTATCTCATCAACCAAGAGAAAATTGAACAGCCAGCGATCTCCGACAGTAATTTATACAGAATCATCGCTGATCACTTCCAAAAAGCTGGCTTCAACCACATTTTCGAGCATAACATCTGTTACCATATCAGGAAACTAAAGAAAGAGATCCCAGAGAGATTTAATTACTTCGAAAGCAAGGCAAAGCTGTTGAAAGAGCCTTTTCAATGCCATTCCAAAAATCTTTGGCTTAGTGACACAAGCACGCCCCAGTCGTCTGCACAAAAGCGCAAATACCTTCACTGGACTGAAGACATGAAGCAAGCTTTGCTGCTGCATCGAGAAGGACTGGGACGTAAAATTCCAAATGCTCTCATTTGGACAACTGTTGCAGAACAGATGAAGAACGACGGCTACGGAACTTTCACTCCCGAAAGTGTCATGCACAAGTATTTCAATATCAAGAGACAGAAAATAAATCCCGAGCGAATTTTGAACTGAAACTTTATGTTATTCTTTCACTTGTTTGTTGATTACTAAAAGTACAGGGGTACATACTGATTAAAGATTTTAATCATTTTCATCGATTTTCATCATTGTTCATCGTTTTTAATCATCAAAAATCGATGAACAATGATAAAAATCGATGAAAATGATTAAAATCTTTAATCAGTATTGTTAAAAGTGATACAAAGTGCTTCAATTTTAAATTGAGAGCTGGAAAGTTTGATCAAATCGATCGATTTTATTGTGATACTTCATAATTAAAGTCAATTAACAACGCACCGTTTAAAATTCATTGCAGATTAAACAACAAAGTTATGACAATCTGTTTTTTGACGAATTTCTTTTACAGACTGTGGTGGAGTTCAACATGATTCCAGTGTCTTTCGCAGGAAGACTCGAGCTTTAGAAGGTGATTGGGAACTGTTTATCTATGCAAAGCATCCTGTTAAAGGAGTCATGAAAGACTGATGCATAATGTTGAAACGCGAAATAATGGATTTTTAAATTGTCAGAACTTGTAAGTCGTAATAAAATACTTCGGAGCTTTGGTTGTTTATTAGTAATTTAAAAAACCAGTCGTGAACACAACTTTCAATCAAAATTAACGAAACTTCTTGTCCAACATGGGCTTCACATATTCTTGAGCTCTTTCAATCGGTGCAATCCAATATTTCTCGCCTACTAGTTTTTCGAAAATTTTGAAAGAAGCTTTCACAGCCGCTTCAGCATAATCCACCTGTTCCGCGTCCAACGGATCTTGTTCCCAGTCTGATGCCATGATTTCAACTTCTTGACCGATGTCGACACTTAGAATGTCTTTGGCCAGACGTTTTAGACCACCAACTTGGTGGCCTGTGTCACGTGCCATGTACCTGAGGTCAAATGTGCCATGAACAACCAACCCATAGTCTTGTTCTAAATAGATTGCATCTTGCAGTGTCTCAATTCCTGCTTTGGTGATGTTTCTGTTCGCCAAAAGGTCTCTCAAGTCATTCGGAATTCTTCCAATTTTGTTCAACTGAATCAATGCTGTGTGTCCATTGTGCGAATACAGCTGAAGAAGTGCTACGTTTGACCGATTTCTTCCATAGCTTACCCATTGGCAGTCAAGCCCCACAACAGGATATTGCTTGGCATCACTAGAAAATCGCAAAGTTTATCACTAGACAGTTGAATCAAACATTTAAAATCTACAAACTTTTTGATCTCCTTTAAGACTGCTTCTGCTACCGGGAATGTCTCGATTAAGACGTTCTTCTTGCTAAGTGACTTGCAAGCATAAAAAGCCCTTACTGCCGTTAAACCAACGACTCCAATCGCTAAAACATCAAGCCATGGATTCGCAAGATTTGCGGGTGGATTCGCAGGATTTGCGGGTGGATTCGCAGGTCTTGCGAGTTGCCTTGCTACGACCCTGTTCTCGTGCATCGTCTCATCAACATCAGGATCCAAATTTTCCATGATTCAATTTAAATTGCAATTCTGTTTTTAATAAAACTTTGCGCTGTGTTGCGTAATCAATTTTTATCAATCCTAAATGTGTTCTGAGAAATTGTCGTTGATTCATTCAGTTCACTAAAACTTCAATACAAAGAAAATAATTTCTTATCACTTTTGCTGCACACTTGCAAAATTTTAAATTTTCTGCAGATATTTTAAATCGGTCTTTATGTGACTTGAAACTGTTTGGTCACTGAGCTTGTAGTTTGTGAACATTTTTAAACGTAGTTTAAAAGGCATTGATGATGAAGTTTCGTCAACTAAAAGTTCAGTATACACCAGTGCTTTCCTGAAAACAGTTAGAAATGAAGCTTCAGATTTTGTTCCTAGCATTACTTTTCTTGCTGGCTGCTTGGAGAATTCAAGGTGACAAAATTCATTTTGAAAACCGTGTCAAAAATGTTCAACTTCTTCTTAGATTGTTTAGCTGCCTTGGTTGATGGAGGAGTTTTAAGAAAGCTTGAATCAATTGCAGGAAAGCTTGACAAAAAATTTGAAAAAGTTCAAGATGTGGTACAACTAGCGATTGCATATCTGCAGACTGTGGAATCTAAGAGAAAAATAGCAAATAAAAAGCGAAGTTATTCTGAATGATTTTCCGGCTGATAAACAATCGTCAGTTCAAGAACCAGACGTGCTTCTGAAGTTGTCGTGCCCACTATGCAATAAAGATTAAATTTTAGTGCCGACTGCTTTAGAAAAAATCTTTATTACAAAATTGCAAACACCTTCAGCACTTGGCTTTCATTTAAGTTCATAGCGAAGATCCAAATACTGTTCGGCGTATTCCTTAATGTTTCGTGTGGGAAACCAAAACTGTTTCTCCAAAAGTTTTTTGAAAATGTCGAAAGAAGCTTTTACCGCGGCTTCTGCGTATTCCTTCTGTTTGTCGTCCAACGGTTCTTGTTCCCAGTTAGATGCCATTATTTCAACGTCTGCGCCTATATTGACACCTAAAACGTCGATCGCGAGGCTTTCAAGCCCGCCTGGATAAACGTCGGTGTCCCTGGCCAGAAATCTGAGGTCGAATGTTCCGTTGACTTCCAATCCGTAGTCTTGCATCAAAAAATTTGCATCTTGACGCGGCTTAAAACCGGCTTTGATGACGTCTCGGCTTGCCAATATGTCCTTCAAGATATCTGGTATAGTTTCCAGTTTATGTAACTGAATCAACGCGATGTAGCCGCTGTAAGAAGCCAGCTGGAGAAGAAATATCTGGCGATTCTCACTTCCATTTCTGACCCACTGGCAGTCAATTCCGACGACCGGGTATTTCTCAGTGTCTCTAAAATCGGAAATAATTTTAATTAACATTCGAGTTTGAACTTTGACCTCACCTTTTGATTCGTTTGACTAGTTTTTCACATTCGCTGGTCGTGGAAACCAAAGTGTTCATGTCTTTCAACACTGACCTGCCAAAGAAGAACGCGCCCAATCCCAAAGCAGCACCAATGGCGATCGCTTCGTAAGGCGCACCTTTAACAGGTTTCTTGTGTCGGGAACAGCGAACTTCCGGTCTTTCTTCTTCATCATCTTCTTCCCGAACAGCTCGACGTCGACTCATTATAGATTAGACTGGTTTTAGGGCTTTTCTTATCAACCTGCTGTTAAGCTTAGCGTGAACTTCTTTCTTTCAACTTTCTTTCAACAAGGCACAATCGTGTCTATTAATTGCACTTTCGTCCACTCTTAATTATAATATTCGAATGAGCTTATACTGACAGCAGCTGGAGTAAAATAAAATCGTGGTAAATAAGTTGCTTCAATGATGAAATGATACTGCGATGTTTATGCGGCACTAGAACCTCGCTGCTACGAATATTTTGTGTTGTTATTCACACTAACGTTGGATCAACAGATGTATCAGTGTCAAACTTAATTTTAATTTTTTTTAAAAACACTTTTCGGGTAAAACTCTGCCTCAATCGACATTTTATTCGTTTTCCATTTATCAGAATTGCTAATTTCACAACTTTGTCAAATAATTTCTTAACTCACTAAAACAATTTTCACATTAATTTCCAATAAACTAATTATCGGGTTTTGATATTCATCGATGGTCTGGTTAGAAGCTTTTGTGGATTCTTAGAAATTAAGAAAAATGCTGGGAGTTAGATGGAACTTTCTTAGAAAGTTGACTTCATTTTAGTCCTGAAGGCTTGAAAGATTTTAATAAAATCTTCGAAAGTAAGCTTAAAGTTGATTTCAAAACTTCATTCACATTATTTTAAGCTTTTAAAAGCTTTCAAAAAAGCTTAAAAGAAGTCGGGAATCGTTCAAAATTCTCAGTACTTTCATTTAAATCCACAAAACCTCTAAGAAGCTCAAGCATGCGTCAGTCTTTTCGTAAATTTGAAGCGCAGCTGTTATCTTCACCAGAACCAAAGTCGTTATAATTCAAAAATTTCACTCCTTACAAAGGAAAAGAAAAACGTTTTCCGGGAAAATACATTTCCACGTGAACAATTCATCTCAATAAACACTTAAAGTCCAATAAGTAGATCATATCAAGTCGAGTTTGGAACTAAAGAAGGGAAAATATGGCAATGTCAGTTTCAATTGAAGCAGTTTCTCGATTTTAGTAAAAATATTTCGTCAAGCTTTTCAAATGTGATGTCGATCATAATTTCATGGACTAAATTTTTCATTTTCAGTACATGTGGTAATAATTTCGCCCTCAGAGCGAGGGCAGAAGACTTTTCTGCGTGTGTAAAAGGTGTCGTGGGCTTTTCTACTCTACTTAGGGAGAAGGGTTGCATAAATATTCGTGATTATAAAAAGCTACTTTTCACATCGAAGGCAACAGGCAGACACGCTGGGCCAGAAAATTCAATGAAATGAAGGGCAATGCTAAAGGAAGACTGACCGAACGCCGCGCTAATTGCAAAATGCTTTGCAATTGATTTCGTTTGTAAAAGTCAAAGTCGTCTGATGTGTAACTTCTTTCTCGTTAAAATGGACGTTGCTTAAGAAGATTGTGGGGAATGGGATGGCTTCCGATAAATTCTCTACGTATTTAATCACTTTTTTCTTTAGAATTAACTTTAATTATTCGCTTCCAGCCGCCGAAAGTGTTCGAGGTGAAGTTTTTGTTTCATCGTCCTCTAGCATCTTGTTGTAAGCTGCCACAACACATTCGCATACGAATTTGTATTGACTCTAAAAAAATTTAAGAGAATATTAGTTAAAAATTTGAATCAACCCTAGCCGAGCTGCTACTTACAACATTCTGAACCATCGAGGCCCGTTGATCCCGCATCGCTTGCACAATGTCCAAAGGATAAACCGGCTCCTTTGCTTCCATCAAAGCTAGCGCGGTATCCATGAGAATCAGGACACCTGTTCTTCCGATTCCTGCCGAGCAGTGAATGATAATCGGCGGATTTGCAGCACTGATGCATTGATGAACTGATGTGGACGGCGGAAGATCACAAGGCGATTCACCGTTTTCATAATTTTTTCGTTCTCCGTCGAGCCCACCATTCTCGTCAGCATCTTTGAGCTTCACTTGCTTGAGGGTTGCTTCAATTTCCTGCAGCAAGGTCGTATTACGAGCGACGCGAACCTTTTCGGTGAAGGTGAGAAACAGTTTTGGATCAGCTGGCACACCGTGATCTAAAAATACAAAGAACATTTATCAAATCTGATTTCAAAGCAAGTTTAAACTGCAAGCTTACCTGGCCACGCCAAGTACTGCATGTGCTGAATCGTTCTTTGTTCACCAGTTCTGCCGTCGGCCATTATAAAGTCTCGGAAGACAAAGCTGCCAGTTTCATCGGCTTGTTCGTTGAAGCACTTGACGGTGAATTGCTCGCCCATGTCGAGCGTGTCTGTGTTCGATGGCCAATACTGGTGGCACTTTTCCCTTCCGCGCTCCTTGACCGTAGTCAACATCACAATGAGATGGCTGCTTTCCTGTTGCACCATTCGCCAGAAGTCTTTGACAGTGTTCTGCAGTGGTCCCTGTGTCGCAATGTAGCGATTGATGGTCCCGTTGGGAATCTCCATATTGACGTAGTTCGCGTTGATGTAATCGCCATCTTCTTGATTCATGAGAACAACTCTGGTGCAGTCGTATGGCGAAATGTCTCTGTAACGGTTCTTGTTCGCGTTCTCGCACTTTCTTGCCTCGGTGATGGACAAATCACAATTTTTCCGGTAAAGCTGTTCGTATTGCTGGAAAAGCGCACCACTGGCAATTCCGTCACCCAGTAGCAAGAGCGACTGTTGGAAGAGATTCGCCTCGCTGCTGCCAGTCATGAAGCTGTGCTGGCTGTTCCTGAACTGGCTCTGGTCCTCGGGCACGTACTGATAGAGCGGTTCTTCAACGATCGAACCGTCCTCTAAGGCATTCGGCTTGATAATTAAATTCAGTTCACCGCCGTTGATGTCCCGCGAGCTCCTTATCAATGAAACCACCTGTTCGTGCGTCATTTTGCTGACATCTCGGCCGTTGATAATCACAACCTGATCGTTTTCGCAAATCTTGCTGGCGTAAGCGGGAGTGTGCGGTGCAACCCGGGAGACGTAGATCGGCATTTGAAGATCGATGCCGCCTTTTACGTTGAATCCAAATCTTCCTTGGTCGTCAGATGTGAGACGAATCGACACCAGACCTTCTTCGGCCAGCTTGTCAGTGTTCTCGTTGCTGTCGTAAGCAGGGGGAGATTCGAACAGCGGTGGAACTGATGCGTCAAATCGAGCTGAGCGGTCGATGAATCCATTTTCGTTCTCGCTTTCCTGTTTCTCCCAAGCTTTGCGTGGAGACTTTGAGTCGGTGACAGTGATTTTGTCGTGTGGGCGGAAAGAAATCTTCCCGTTGCTAGTGCCATTGCTGTCAGATGTCCCGTTGACCGGCGATGACAAAGCACGTCGACTCGGCGATCTCACGAAAGATTTCGAAAGTTTCACTCGCACTTTGCTGTCTTGAACGGCTTGCAGCTCCGTTCGCCCCGAATAGCGGAATCGTGATCCAAGTGAAAGCGGAAAACGCGAACTCCGGTGCGGCTTTTGAAGTCGAAAGAAGGAGTGATGTTCGACGCAAGACTGCCAGAGAATCTTGGCGCGCTTGTGCGAAAGCATATTGAACCCGAGTAGAGTGTCGTAGTTCTCAGATGGCTCGCGACGGAGCTGAATGAAGAATTCTTTTCTCTTAAACGAGACTTTCGTCATCTTTGACCACGAAAACGTGTTGACTCGAAGGTTGTTCTGGTACACCAGCAGTCCGATTGAGCTGACACCGAGTTGGATGTCTTTGCCACTGGAGTCGGTGGCGTTGTGGAAGTCGATTCCATATTGATCCAGGCGTTTTGCGTGTTCCAAGTAGTTGCATTCAGCGTCCGCAGGCATTTGACCGCGGTGCAGCTTGTGCAGCTCGGAGATTTGACGCTCGGTTTCTTCGTTCTGGTCAACAAGTAGTTGCAGATCGTTTAAATAACCTTCCGTATGCTCCACTGAGTTGAAGTCACCGACCTCGGCTAAAAGTAAATGTTTTGGTTTGGTTACTAAATGTCGCGATAAGCACGCATGAGAATTTACATTGAACTTGAAAGCTCGCAAGCAAACAGGCAGTATGCAAAGACACTGGTTGTCGACCGGTCCAAATGTCGCGTTTAATTTGCAAGAAGAACTGATACCGGGTGTACTCCTCTTGCAGACGGCTCGGGTCGTTGACGTAGAACTTTACGCGGAACTCCAGGATGGGCATCGAAGGCGAAGCGTTTTTTTGCTCTTTTTGCCATTGCTTTCGGACGCTTTTGTTGGGATCCAGCCATCGCTAAAAAAAGAGAGGTGCGGAGAGGTGTTAATGAGGAAATGTTTAATTGCTTGATTGTACGGTACGATAATGGAAACGGTTGTGTTTCTTCGCCAAAACCTTGTGACTCACTTCGTGTTCATCATCATGGCAGAATTTGAGTCCAAAGTAGTCCCGTTCGGTCAGCTCCAGGTGCGCGAAGGTTTTATCCAACAGATCACAGCCCTTGGCCTTTTTCTGGAAGAAAGCAGGTGCGGTTAGCGAATTCTCAGAATCGCTTGTTGATTAATACTCACGTCCAAGTTAAATTTCAGATTTGAGCCATCGAGAAATTTCACCAGCGCTTGACCGACGTTCGACTTGGGTTTTTTGGATTGCGCCAGCTCGGTGTCTTCTTCTATGCGATACGATCCGGACTTAAACCTTTCAAACATCGCGTTCCATGGTAAATGCACCCGAAATTGCTTTGAATATAATTTTACGCGAGAAAATGCCAAAATACTTTCGTGCGTTGTTTTAGAACTGGAAAGTTTTTAGAACACTTTAGCACTATTGTTTACTTTTCGCTAAATCTTTTAGTTTTTTCAAAATCTCGATGGAAAAGTGTTTAAATGGAGAATCTCGTGCTGAATGATGCACCAGGCATTCCAGAAGTTCCTGATCAGGTAGGTCACTGGTTGTGCTTTTTGGGAAGTTTTTTAGTCAGCTCGAATACTCACAGATCAATGGCAACAACGAAGAAAATTTCGCTAAGAAAGAAGAATACTGCAAATTGGAATTTAGTAATCAGGCTGACGACCTCTTCAAGTGCCTGAAGTGCAAGTCCTGCGAGTTCATCACTTTCTTCCAAAGATCCCTCGACTCCCACATCTGCATCGTCAAAGCCAAGTCTGTCTGCCCTGCCTTGGGATGTGCCAACCTGTTCACTAGCAACGAGTCTCTGAAGTCGCACTTGCTCCACGATCACAATGTGAGAAGAGATGAAGTGGAGTTCTTCCTGGGAGACTCGTTCACTGAGAAGTCGCAGCAGAAGATCCACATTGTCGACTATCAGTTGCTCAAGAAACCGAACAGTGTCAAATCAAGCCAGCAGAAAAGCAAAATATTCATTAAAGACGTGACTTTACTGAGAAAACCGGACTTGCCTCATAACGACATTGCAATCCCGAACATCTTCGACTCACTAGATCTGACAACAACCGAAGACGACATTTTTGATGACTTTCTTGGACCTGATGAACAGATTTTTGACAACGAGTTCGACTTTGACGAGTCGGCAAACTTGAACCACGTTGACTGTGTTCCGACACCGGAGCCAGCACCGGAAGTTGAGATCATCACTACAGCCGCTAGTCTTGTGTCTAATCAGGAGTCAGTTATCAAGCTGCCTTCTGGCAAGATCTTCGTGAGAAAGAACTTGTGCAGTCCCGAGCCTCCTTTAGACTCTGATGGCTCGACGCCGGCGAGCAAAATTTATGTTCGAAGTCACGAAAGCTTGACGAATCATATAGTCACGACCGGAACTGAACAGCAGCCTCCGATAGCCAACACTCCGGATTGCATAATTGTAACACCTGAAGTTGTAACAGCACTGGCTTCAGATAGCGTGGACTCTTCGATTGAAGGCTCTGAAGTGCCGGCGAGTAAAATTTTCGTCAGAAGTCACGAAAGCTTAACTACGCCAGTAGTCACAACAAACGTAAAGATGCAACCACCGATCTCCATAACTCCTGACTGCATTATTGTGTCGTCATCAGAGCAGCTCCTGGCACCAACCAACAAGATTTTCATCCGGAACATTGAAACATTGACCAACCCACCACTAGAAACTGAGAACACTCAATATTTCACTACAACATCAGAGGCAACTGATGCAAACCAAGAACTCCAAATAGCAACAACAAACGTAGAGCAGCAACCGCCAGTGGCGTTAACACCTGATTGCATAATTGTATCGTCAGACCAGATCGAGAACGCAACAGCGACGGGCAAGATTTTCATCAGAAATATCGAGACGTTGACAAATCCACAGCAAGAGCTCGATGCGAATCAATATTACGTGACAGCAACAAATGATTCGCCTAACTTCCCACCAACTATTTTCGTCAGAAGCATGAGCGTCAGTGACCCAGAGCAAACATCAGCGTCTGCCGAACCAGCTGAAGATACATCGCAAAGGTGCAAAATATCGATCAAGAACATGAACACGTTGATTGAACCAAACTTGATGCAACCACCTGCACAACAGCTGATTTTCGGACAGACGCAGAACTTAGTCATCCATATGACACCGCATCAAAGCGACGAAAGTCTTCTGAGTTACCGTGATTCGAGCATCACACCAGACACACAGCCTGTCAGCTCCAACGTATCGATTAGTGGTGGCAACGACGACGTTATCGTCCTAGATGAAGATTGCGAGACGATTTTAGCTGCTCTTGACAGCGGTGACATGCAGAACGAGATAATGGAATTGATGGAAACGTCTCATTTTGAAAACGCTGCTGCTGAAAACGTTGAGTTTATGGAGAGTTGCGACTTTGAAAGCTCTGGAATGCAAAAGGAAGTCGATGAGATTATGGAATCGTGCCATTCCGACATGGAAGTGGCTGAAGAAGTCACAATTCCGTTTGTTCACGAGAATTCTCTAATGACAGAGCCACCTGAGCGAATCGAGACTCCAAACGAGAAATCTAACGTGCAAAAGCTGGAAATCCTGAGTGAAGAACAAGCAGCAGTGGATTCAATCACCTGCAAAGAGAACGAAGCACAACCGATGGTGAGAATCCCGCTAGGAATCAACGAGATGCCAAGGACGATACCGAAGAACATCAAAGTGATCAGAATCGAGAAGAAAAATCTTAAGCTACCGCCAAACCTCAAAGACGCCAAGTTTCTTTACAAATGTTCGCTGAAAGAGTGTGGTCAACATTTCTCGACCAAAAAGCTTCTGATGTATCATAAAAAGTGCCACATGAAAGGAATTCTCGTTTGCCCGGAATGCCCATTCAAAGGTTGCAAAAGTTTGGATTCCTTGCACAGCCACCTGTGGAAGTTGCACTTCATCGACATGGACCTGTATGACTGCAAATTCTGCGACTACAAGACGCCTAACTATAAAGCGATGACTTATTTCCATGATAAAATTCATTTGGAAGAGTCCAACTACAAGTGCGACAACGACGAGTGCAACCAAACTTTCAAAACCTCCAAGCAACTAGGAAACCACAAAAGATGCCACAAACAAATATTCAAGAAGAAAGAAACTCTTCAGGAGTCCGATTCAAAACTTCGGTGTGGACTATGCAATAAAAAGTTTTCGACTGAAGCTGGCTTGTACACGCACTCGTTTCAACACTTGGAAGGGACGAAACTCAATTGCGACCAATGCAGCTACTCAACTAACGATCATAGCGCTTTCAGTCGCCACAATTCCACTCACTCAAAGGAAACTCGATACAGTTGCCCGGCCTGTGGTTACAGCTCGATTCAAAGCAATCCTTATCGACGACACATCGAGCTTCACCATCCTGAGCTGGTCGATGATCTTTTGTTCAAATGCAGCGACTGTAAATTCGTCTCGATTAACAAGGAAAAGTACAACAGCCACTTGAAGAAGCACGAGAACGATAAGAAGAAAAGCAAAAAGATCAAAGAGTGAATGGCAAAGTAGCTTAGGATTTACTTCCTTCATCACCAAATCATGTCAAATTCCTGTGATAAACGCTTAATTGTTGAATAAAGGTGGTAGATTATGATAAATTCCTTTCTTCAAGTATTTGACTCAACTTTCAGCTTCGAGAATTTGTTTCCTAGAAGTTAAGACAGTAAAAATCCATTTCTAAAGTTTATGCAAAGAGAAAACTTTTTATTAAGTTCATCGCAAAGTTCTACACTTAGAAAGTTTTGATTATTTTCTCATCAATCTTAAAGTTTCAGTGAATAAAGTCAGTGACGAGTTGCTTCAAGCTACGCTAATCTGCGCAGACTAAAATTACGGGACGATTTTGGTTATTCTTCTCGGCGTGTTAAATTGGTTTAGTTTATTCTGGTTGCGCATTTTAATCGAATCTT
>JPYR01000242.1:63112-80260 GCA_000775305.1 Belgica antarctica
AACAAATTTTACAAAGAAAGGTTCAAGTTCTATCTAAGCTGGTGGACAGTTTACATGTTTACAGTTTACATTGTGTTGAAACACGAGATTTCAGAAATAATTATTTCCAATTATTCAACGAAAAATTAAAAGTAACATCACTGCTGACGACCCCCAAAATAGTTTTGAGAAGAATAAAAGCGAACAAAATTGGTTCAAAACCATTTTCCTAATGCTTTTGCTTTTTTCTACTGGCAAACTAAAAGTCAAATCAATATTTTAGATCAAGCAACGAGATAAAATGCAATTTTCTACGTTTCCAATCCGAAAAAAGCATCTCGAGTCTGGTAATGACTGTCTATTTTTCACGAATGATTAAAGTTTTATACAGCTTTGGTGCAATTTAGAAGATTGATAGTGAATGTTCGGAGCGATAGGTGAAGAGCTTTTTGCTGTTTGGCTTTTCTTGCTGATCTCAACCATTTTGTGATAATTTAATTTAGATCAAGGTGGAACGGGAAATTGCATCAAATCTTGAAAACAGCATCGAGATTCTCTGGAGATGTTTTTCGTCTGAATTTGCAAGAAACAGAATTCAAATGGGTGTTCTCCGGAATGGCGGAAAAAAATAGACAAAAATGACTTTTGTAACAAACGAGAATAATTTTTGGGGTGTTTAAAGGATGTCCATCAGTGATGGCTTTAGTTTCAGCAGATTCTAACCGTAAAAATCAAAAACAGGAAGTCTTGCTAGTACTTTTTTATTTCAGTTCAATCTTAACCGCCAAAAACTGTGAATATTTATCCTTAAGAAGGTTATTGACATTATCCTCGTATCTTTAAGTACCTAATCCATCAAAATGACTGCCCCATTAGCTTCAAATCTGTTTACACCTGCATAAAGAGACGAGAAATTAAAACTTCTAGCCACGTGCACCCAAAATTACCACGCTTCTGTAACGTCCTTAGCGAAAACTCCCACTTCCTTCTCGGAAAAAGAGCGTTCACTCGGTGGTCATTGACATCGATGAGGCTTGTCTGGCATACGAAAAAAATATCCGAGCGAAAACCATTCACAGACTTTTTCTGATTACGATCTTCCATTTCGAATCCAATTTCTATTCGTCTGCACCGAAAGGTTTTATCGAGCTTTCATTCTCTTCCCTACGCTTCCAACTTCCTTCTTCCTTCTACATCGCCTCCGACACTCGAAAACACCGTTTCTGCCGCACCGAAAAAGCAGCAAATGAATAACAAGAAACTTTACGAGAAAGGAAAACATTTCGAGCGAGCGCCAGACAGATTTTCCTAAAAAGTTTATTGACACGCAACATGTAACCATCGTTTCGTAATAAGAAGATGACAAGGGCTTCCTTGATAGCCCACTCCACCGCCGTCTGCGACGAGAGCCTCTTTTTATTACATTTGTTCGTTGGTGCAAAAGGGGCCGACGAGAAAGTGCAAGTGTGTTCGACGAACGAAGCTTTCGAGCAACTGAAAGTGTGTATTTATGGTTCGCCTTCCAGCCCAAACAGAAATGAACTCAAATGAGCTTACTAGAAAGATTTTTTTCGTATGTTTCGTGAAAAAGCTCTGTCTCAACCCCCCATGACGTTCCATCGCCCCAAAAGCATTGTGTAGGTTCAGACACTCGCACATGTATTTTTAATATTCTTTTCACCCCGAAAAAACCGGAGTTCAATGTACACATAAAATGTGTCTCAAAGCTTTTCGGTTTGAGGCACTCGTGTACGGTGGGAGAATGTGTGGAGCTCTGTCGGGAGGGGGAAGAAGAGTTGGAAAAGAAAGCCCAGTCGAAACGTTTCTCAGGTTGTTTACTTCAGCTGTAAGAAAAAGTTGAAAGGACAAATGTGAAGTCTGAAACAAACTCAAGACTTGTTCAATAAATATTATATTCGCATAATAAATCCAAAATGTTTGTAGGTTCAGGGGCGTTCATGAGAGATGAAGCTTTTTTGAGGTTAAGTTTGGTTTATTTGGAAACACAACTAAAACTCTTGAGGCCAGTTTAGAGGTTTGGCTAATGAATTCATGTCTTGTTAAATTGTTTGATCGTTGTTGTTTTGAAAAAGGCACATATTTTTGAGGTTAGTTTATGTTTTCCGATTAAAAGTGGTGAATTGTAGTTCAAAATAATCATTGCAGTCCATTTTCTTAAGAGGAGTTTCGGTGCTAAACTTTTGAGTTTACAGCAAATCTAAACATTAGTTCCAATAACTTTTTGAACAGTTTTAATATTTACTTTCATAGGTGGCGCTGTTATTCTAATTCATCATCAAACTGTATGCGTCAATACTATTTCTCGTAAGAATTTGTTGTGTCTGTGCATTTCTTTGCGACGAATGTTCAAACATCATAACAAAGATAAGCACATTGTTTTACGAAGTCGTCGACCTTCTTCGCGTCTGTTTCTGACATTATTTAACAACACCCCTGGAGGCAAGATCGAAAAGAAAGAGGGGGCACATTATGCACCTCAATTTAATGTCTTCGAGGAAGATTTTTTCTCTTTTCTTTTTCTTTATGTGCCTTCTTAGATTCCCTCGCTGGCTTTTCTTATGCTAAAAATCATGGTTCACGCAAAATAATCGTGCATTTACGTTCAATTCGTGACGTCTAACGTAATTTAATACATTACTTTTATTCTGTGTTTTTGCTCTGCTTTCTGCAGTCGTAGATGTTGATGCACAAGAAAAGAAGAAAAAAAACGACGACACAACATGCGGAAAGAGCGAACTTTAAAATATTGTTATTAAGGTGATAATAATTTATGACATTCTTCTCGGTTCTGCCGTTGCAAGAACAATAATTAAGATGAATTCTTCCATTTCACGGAATAGTCATCTCCGGAGTATTTTATTTCTCGCATTGTGATAAGAATCGAGGACTTAATTTTTCATCGCTTCGACCCGTTGTGACCTCAATTCACATTTTTATGTTTTCATAATCCCAATGAGTCCAACAATAAAGATAAATCAAAAGGCGACTTCAATTGTTTTGTATTAATTTCAATTTTCTCTCAAAAGATCATTCTGCGGCTAGGCAACATGTTTGGAGGAGGCAATCACAGAACTTGTAGGATTTGAAACTGTAGAGAATGTTCTCACAACTCTGGACATTTCAATGACAACATTTTTAGATTTTTCAAATTTTGATAACTGTCGTTCATAAGTGACCTAATGTCAGTTCAAACCCAACTTGTTGGAAAAATCGGTGGAAAAGTCTGATTTATTGAGTCATTTTATTCGTAAAGAATGAAGTTGCTTTATTAACTTTATTTTAGAATCTCGAAACAACTTTGTACAGTAAGGAACCGAGCCAATTTCGTAGCCTGATTCTTGTGACATTAAATTTTCTGTTAAACTCAGATTCAACTGCCTTTGCAGTTCACGAAAAAATTATTAAAATCCTATAGGTAAACTTAAAAAATTGAATTAAATTGTTAATTAACTTAATAAACTTCTCCTGTGATCACACAAAGCAACTTAAATCGACGTAAACTTCTTTACTACACCAGTGTCGAGTTCATTAAGATGATGCTAGTGATTTATAAAGCTTATGACTTTGCCGTATCAAATTGTCATCATCTCAAAATTCGTGAAAACTTCTTTTTCCTTTGCCTTCTTCACTTCGATATATGTGCTTCGTTTGAGAACGTCTCCAAGTAGACTTTTGTTTACTCTTGTGCATATTTATTGCGAATGCAAATGAGTTAGTTGGAAAATCATGTGTAATAAAATTTTATTTCAGCTGAATTCAAAGTCATTCAACGCAATGTTTTCTTTCTCAAGAATCGAAGACGAAGAAGCTGATGCACGAGACAAAGTGGAATGGGAACTGAGAAGAAGAAGAGATGACAACGCATTTTGCGCATCATTAAGCTTCGATGATTCCCACATCCAAGATTCTCTGCCTTTATTGCCGAAATTTAAATTTTTCCTGCGATTTTCGTTTTGATTGATTATCTCTCGTAGTCGTTGTGTGTTTGAAGAAAATCCAATTATCATCCCGGCTTCAGTGGTCTTGCATTCCACGCAATTATTTTTTCATGCTGCATTGCACGCTGTCGAGTCGCTGCGAAGAGGTGAAACGGTTAATGAGATTGTGGGTGAGATGAGATGCAGCGAAACATGTTTTGTGGGCGTTCAGAAGTGACGTCAATTAGTCGTGCATGCTGATGGGTTGCGTGTTGGTAAGATGTGAACTTTGATCTTGTCCGTTACGAAATATTTGCGATCTAAATAGAAGCTGAACAAAGATCTAGCAGTTTTTAACACAAGAAAAACATTTTATTCTTAAGGACTTGAACTTGCAATTTTCAGGAATTTTCCAACCAAATCCAAATGAAAATCATTGTGACTTAAGACACAAACAGCTCTTGTGTTTGTTCATCACATTACGGTATTTGTTGTGTTTGATTTGAACAACTCAACTATTTCTCCAGCTGATTCTCGTAATTGGGCATCAATCATGTGAAATTTTGCTTGCTAAAAAGCAAAAGGCAACGCGAAAATATCAACGAAAGTTTTCTTAAGGTAGGTAATGGTATAATAAAGTGTTAAAAAAGTTCTCGTGACTCTCTTAGCTGATATTTCTTCGGCAAAGTTTCTTTTTCTCTTCTCAACAACTTCGAGTATGTTGGAGTTGTTCAGCTGAGTTTAGGAGATGTTTTGTTAACTGCAAGGATGAAGTTTGCGAAAGCATCTTCAGCTGAATTTTAAATTACATTTTCTTTACAAATTGTGAAAAGCTAACAAATAAATCACTTCCGATTAGACTTAACAATACTCTCACGACAACATCGATTTTTCTCTGCGATTTCTTCGCTTTTTGTGTGTAATTGATTCGGACCTCATCCAATTACATTCCTAACCAATGCGATTGCCAAAGGGTGTGGCTTTCCTTTCGTGCACAACGTGCTGGTGTTTGCAACATAACAAAAACTTCTATCCGTATATTTCGGTGCATGCACAACGCAGCAACAAAACTGCATCGAAGCGATATTGTGTGTGCAACAAAAAACGAAAACTCCGAGCACGTAAAAAAGTTGACGAAAAAAGGGAAAAGCTTCACCATCTGCCATTGAATTTTCCGAACATTTTCATTGTTCATGCGTCGGCCAGAAAAAGTTTTCGAGCAGGGAAAAAATGGGATAAATTTTTTACGCTCGTGCACTCTCTGAAAAGTTCAATATTGATTTTTGAAAAGCTTCTTGTTGTTGTCGCTCGGCATTGCCAATCAGGCTGCTTTGCGAGTTTTCACATTTAATTTCTCATTAATCGGTGCTGTGCACTGGTTAAAAGGACAACAAAACTTCCTTTCACTTTCAAACGCTGTAGTTGGAGAAGTTTTAACACTTAGGCGAACTTCGGAAGGGAAATGCAGCAACTCGAAACGAATTTCATTTAATTCAATTGGTTTGGAATTTGCATAAAACACTTTTAGATTCTTGCGCTGTACATAGAATAATTTACAAAAGCAACTACTGTTGATTGACATGAAGACGAGTCGAATGAAAATAAAAGCATTTGGACAATACGCAAGAACTCGATTGCAATTACACAAATTTTAGAATGTAACAACAAGACAAACTTTGTACTTTTCATGTATTTGATTGTTCAATTCTCGTTAGTTTGCAGACGCAACGAGGTCAAACGTGTCGGTCAAAAGTGCGTTGCTACGAAAATCGACAATTCAACATAACATTCGGTTTGGAATTGCAGTTGCACCGCCTAATCGCAATGAGAGCGAACAAGGCGATAGGAAGAAGGAAGTTGAACGACGTTGCAAGTGCAAAGTCGAGAAGAGAAAAAAATCGACTTGTGCGAACTTTGCTAATGCGCGCTAACGAAAGAAGATAATTTTGGAAGGTACAATGGAGATTCACCAAAGTTACTAAGAAAAAATTTGGTTTAATAATTTTCAACGCAGGCTGTCAAGTAAATTGAAGCTAATCTCAAAGTTGGTCTTGCATTTGTCCAAATCTTAAGATTCATAAATATTTGCAAGCAAATTCAATTTTTTTGAACTAGTTTTCATGGAAAACACTTTCCAAATACAAGTATCAAAATTTTATCCCAAACAGTGGTTCAAATCCTACAAAAATGTCATGCAAAGGTGACGAATATTTTTATGACATACAAGATTGCAAAACCTCGATTAAAACCAATACGTTTTATAACATCTCACGCTGTCTACGCAGAATAAACAAAATAGACTCTCTGTTTTGGTTGTGTTACGTTGAACCTAAGGTGCGTGAACCTTCTTACATCGTCTCATAAGATCACAAAGACAATATAAGAAACGCATAATTTAAATCGGTCTGCGTAAAGCACACATTCGCACCTTTTTCGCAACTTACGCACACCGATCGTTAGATCAGACACTAGCAAAGACTGAGTTTTCGCAAATGTTGGGAATGAGATAACCAGAAACAAAACAAAACGGCCTTGGCCCATATTTTACGCATCTTGTGTATAAGTGCGTGAAGAAGAAACGAAAAAAATATTCGCAGTTGCCGAAATAAACGCCGAATCATCTGTTCGCGACCTTCTCAATTCAATGCCAATGAAGCCGCTTGCGTTCGTGGATCAAGATCGTTTGTCTTAATTGGCTAAATTGACGCAATTTTTGGAAATTTCTGACAGCTTGCTAGTTTAACATCGGTTGATCGTGTTGAGAATTTAAGTGAAGTGATCAAAATTGAAATGGTAAAGATTATAGGATTTGTAAATTCTAGGCAGCTCTGAAGATGGATGATTAGTAAATACATCCGAAATACGTATTAGCTTTAAGCTAAACATTGAAAACTTTAAAGTTTAGAATTAAATCAACATTATGAAATGAAAGCTTTGCTACAAATATTTGCTAGTGGTTGAACCAAATTCAATGTCAAAAGACCTTGAATACGCAATTTGTTACCCAAATTAGAGTTTCATCAATATTCCACGCTGCCAAATACCAGCGGCGCTCCACTGTACACGCAAAAAGTCATTCAGAAGACAAACCAACAAAGTTGGAATCGCAGTTTTGATTTTCGTTTGAATGATTTTTGCAAACAAGAAACCAAGGCCACAATTCCGCATCTATACGATTTTTTTCCGCAGCGTGTTGTCAAGCATGTGATACGCACAACTACATTAAGAGAAACGCAAAATTTGAAGGTCAATATAATGAAATAAAATTCGCATTCAACACCTACAGAAAAGATTGCTTGTGGCCGCGTGTGAAGAAGAAAAAGATTTAAAGCCAGAATCGATGCGATAAAAGATTAATTACTGCTTTGACGCGTAAAGTGACTGTGAAATCATTTTCAACACAAATCTTGCATTGAAAACTTCCAGCACCATTGAAAATTTATCAAAAATCAGTTCCAAATTTTGCCGTGTATCGATTATCGCTTCAATCTTGTTAGGACACGTTGCAGCGTCTATTTTTAGCCACTCAAGCGTTCTATAGATGGAATAATTTCTTAAAATATTCTTAGTTAGAACTCGAAGCTGCTCAATCAACGTTTGTAGACAAGCTCGCAGGAAAAGGAACGAGATGGCAATACTGAACGATTTTTGGTTGTATCGAACTATTGCCGATGTTTTCGGCAATTCAATATCCAAAGCATACCATTGCAGCGTTCTCTGGCTGTATTTTGATAGCGTTCTCTAAAGTTGCATTATCATGACTGCAAGATTGATGGTGAACTCTCCGTGAATCAGCCCCCGTAACCATCCACCGGATTCACCCCCTTTCGCATCGGTTACATGAATAAGAGAAGAGAAAAACTTGTACCACACAAAAAAGACCCGAAAAGCTCCGTGACATTTATCAGTGTGTAAAGTGAGTACACGTAGAACAGTTTGTGAGAATGCGCGAGACATTGAAACCAAACTTTTTTCGGTTGTGTGCGAGAAGTTTTTTTTGCTGCTGTTCAATGTGGATCTGCGAAACGCTGGTATGACGAAAAGAGATACACAAGCTACACATTTTTGTAGTTTTTTGTTATCCTATAGATTTTATGTGTCCGAAGATTTTCGTTCGAGCCAAAGCAAACGTTTGCGAACAGGGATGATGTCGGAAGCACCTTCTAGCTGATGCAAGGAACGTGAATTTGTCTGCAGTTTCTGAAGTTCCTTAAAGGAGAACTGCCACTTCACACGTAATCTTCAAACAAAAGCTTTATGTAAGACGCTGTAGAGACTCAGCATAAGCTTTTATGTAACTCGAAATATGGGATAATGCAGGTTCGAGTTGCTGTTTCTTGCCTGAAAACTGCTATCAGACGTTAGCGGACGAAACTTTCTCATTCACTTGATGCCTGTTATATGTTTTCTCTCTCGTTATGCATTAATTATGCTTCAGTGAATGTCAAAAGCAAACTTTTTCCCTTCAGAAAAGCTTGCAAAACTGACTGACATAACGTATCGTTTGATAATTAAATTAAAATTTGATCTGGTTTTTAATACGTCAGAATGTCGCATCTGCTGGAAAGAAAGGAAAACAATAACAAAATTTTATGTTTACGAGAAAGTATGAAGAAAGGAACAGTTTGTATGTTTTGACACTTGGAAACTGTTGATATCTTTAACATTCGAGTTGTGTCTAAGTCTTCTACTTTTCATGAAAACATTCAGGCGTTCTATTCAAAATCATTCCATTTCAACTGAATTTCTCAGTTCTTAAATCAACGTCCATGACAGAACTCTATCAAAATGTGTGACAAAACATCAAGCCACCCCCAATCTCATGAGACAAGTAGAAGAAACAGTAATTCCTGGACTTTTTCTTGTCCGCTTCTTTATCTCTTCTTCATTTCCTGCTAGTAAAATTGCATCAATAATAATGAATAAAAACGGCACATTAAAATTGAAAAGAAACGAGGGACGTTGAATGATTTTACAAATGTCAATCTGCAGTTTTCTCGTGAAGCATTCGTGGTTTGATTGATATTTCATTTTAGTCTCACTGACATAAAAGAACGACCTTCTGTTTGTTATCAAACGAAAACTTCCTTCTTGAGTGCACTGCACAATGCCGTCCAGAGTTGTCTCTAAATCTTACAATTATTTTTGATTCAATCATTCCACCGACTGCTTCGCATCGACGACAACTTCTAACATTGTCGTTTCCACAACTTTGCCAGCAAGGAAAACTTGAAAATCACGAAATTGCGTCATGTCACCGCTTAGTACACCGCTTAAAAGCGCATAAAAGTGACTTATCGGAGATTTCTCTGTTCTTTAATATTCAACAATTGATTAAAACTCACAAAACCGATGTGAAAAGCCGAGCCTGAGAGAAAAACAATAAAACAGAAGGAAGGGTGATTGTGGCATAAGTTTTGCTTAAACAAATGTCTAGAAACAAAATGTCTTGTGGTTTCGATGCTTAATCTTTGAAGTTTAAACACTTTATGGTAGACTTTGTCTAGTGGGTTTCTTAATTATCTTCAGTTGAAGCTAATTACGTAAATTTAGAACTTTCATCGCACAATAATGAATTTTCGGTTATGAATGGTTGACAAAATTTGATTATTTCTAAGAAAATTTTATGGTTTAGTCGTAGATCAACTAAAAAAGACTCGTGTACAAAAAGGTATCAGTAGATATATGCTAGTAAACTTAAGATTTCATTCATACAACAATGGTTTGGCAACAAATGTTTCCAATTTCAGATTTAAACATATTCCAAAAGCATGTTGTAGACATAATAGCTATAGAAATTTTTCCACCAAGACTAGAGGGCAGCGAGACACAAATAAATTATATTGATTCATATGATTATAAAGTCGTTGTCAACATTAAAATTATTTTACTATCATCTGAGACAGAAGAGCGAAAAAATGGATAAGAATAATAGGCCCAATTACGTTATCGATTATAAGTGATCAAAAATTCATTTGTGGGTATTTTATAGCCATTACGATTCACTGCTGGCGGTCGGCAAAGTTAAGGAGAGAAATGGCGAAGAAACGATGCGACTATCGGATTTCTTTTTTCGGGATTTCTTATCTCATCGCTTTTGTGCTTTTTGTTCTCGGGTGATAATTGACAACGCGGATTATGAACAAATGAACATTAAACCATGCTTGCGCTTATTTCTCCTTTTTATTCACATGATTTAAAGTGCAAGATCTGCCGATAAGAATCTCCGATTTATTTCAGTCACTGCGCGATACACAAAATCGCTTTTTCTTCTTGTCAAGAATTTTCCATGACCTTCCGTAGGCTTTCAAGATCAATGTTTCTTTCTGTCAGGCCGGGTGGCCGTCTGGCAGCCACCCACCACCGAGAAGGCAAGGCAGACTTTTGCGTGTGTATGTTCCGTCTGCTGCGAGAGGTTAACGCTCGCATTTTTAGGACGCACACACGGAAAGAAATTTGTACGCACATTTTTCGGCAATTGAGGGAAATTTTGGGGTTGGGTGGAGGACGTTGGAACGAGAATCGTCTGGTTTTTGTTTCGTATGAACTTCAGAAGGCCAAAAACCTTTCATGTCTAAGCGTCTGACGAAAATTTATTATTAAAGCGACCTTTTTTCGTGGCAGACACAACAAATATCTCGTGTTAGGGCAGAGTTAATTGAACTTTACGGGGTTTTCTCGTATTGATTAGAACGGTTCATACACTTGCAGAACTACAAGCATGAAAATGTAGAAACGATCGCATCTGACCTCGAAGGTGAATTGATAATGAATTCTAATGATGCTTGCAGTTGTCTTCGGTTCGACTCTCATTGCAAATGCATAAAAAGGTGAAAATTATTAGATTGAAGAGTGAAGCGAGGCATTTAAGGCTTATTTCTCTTCTTTTACATCGTTTTCTGTTCCATTACCCCGACTTGACTCTTAATTCCAAATCCTAAACGCCACTTTTAATCTAAAACATCATAGAGTCTCAAGGCGTTCTAACATGTTGATTAAACATGTTGAAGCATTAAATTGAGATCGTATCGTAATTGAGTTTTTCTAAGTTACAAAATTACATGAAAAGGTTTTTTCTCTCTTTGCGCAATTTAATGGAATTATCTGACTTTACGTTGCACTTAATCTTGACTTAGTTTAAGAATGTTTTCAAGAAGGTTTTATTTCTTTTTATTTTATAACAATTTTGTTCAGATGTGAACTTATACGAGCAGATATGAAAACCGTTTCATTTTTAATAAGATTGAACTTGCCGTAAAACTATTTTTCTCGTCAACACACTAATTGACTTTAAAATCTTAAAAAATTTAACACAAAGTTGCATTTTAAACTTCAAAGTCAACTTCCTAATGCGTTTTTCATCATTTTTCCGCCATTTTCCTTAGTTCAAGAAATGTTCTATTGAGGTGGGTCAAGTCACAACATATTTCTGGCCATCTCTCAAGACTTTTAAAATCCAACTTCGTTTCTAAGTTGAAAATTTAAATGCTGAAGTTCTCTTCGCTGAAGGTGACGTCGAAAGGGACAAGACAAAAAAGGCTGAACCTGTGGGTGCCATCGAGCATTTGCGAGACAGTTCATGACTTTGACTGGCTTTTGTTTCTGTTTCTCTGTCTTCTGATGCCATTCCAAGCCCGAATATCGAACTCTTGTTATCTCGAATGACTTGATCTTGTTCTACATTAAAAACGTGATATATTAAAGGCGCAGCGTTCAAGCCTCGCAAAATGTGTCTGTGCTAAATGCCATCAAAAATAAATGTACTTGCAGCCATGCAAATATGAGACTTTTATGAACAATGACAAAACTCGACGAAATATTGTAAACGAAAATCCTTTGAATTTAAAAAATTAAACTCTCAAGACGGAATGAAACGAGCAACGAGTAAAAAGCTGCATGAAAATTTGAGATGAAGCACAAAAACGTGATTCGTCTTTCTTCTTTCATGTCTCTCGCTTTTCTCACTTCCTTTTGATTTGTGATTTTACTCTAGTTTCTTACATTTAAATTCAATAAAATGTGCAATCGCTTTTTCTGTTGCTGCCGGAGTAAACTTTTCCTATGTTTTCTCTGCTGTTGTGGAGTCTCTCACGGAATTAAGAGATCATTTGCTGTGTTCACTAGCAAGTGATGTTCAGGTAATTATCAAAACTTCTACTAAACAACACGTTTAATTGGCGGAGAAGAAATGTGCACGGATGCAGGGTGGAAAAAGGGAGAAGATGTCTGTTGTGATGTAAGATGGAAGTAAACATTAGATAAACTTCTTATGGAGTGTCATGCAAACTTTGCGACGAAGAAAGAAGTTGACACTTAGATAGTGGACGAGTTAAACGATGGACAGACGGACAAGAAATTAATCTTTTAAACGGGCCGGAAACTTTCCCCATTCATCTCTAAGCCAAGTCAATTAACAAGTCTTCCAGTGACTTTCAAATTAATCTCCCAAAGTATTTAATAAATAAAGCAATTTCTAATCCGCTCGGATTTCTCTCCCGCTAACTCTCGTGTCGTCTTGAAAAGGTCAATAAAACCATCGACAATCGTTATCAGTTCTTCTGACTCGTTACAAATTACTAAAGGCAAACAAAACGACGACCAACTTTAAACGAAGCAATTAAAAAAGGGCTTTCGCTTTAAAGAGGCAGCATTTCATTACACTTGTAAATTTTTTTGTGTTGCTGCGCTCGAACTCGCCGTGTTATCGCACATAGAATACAATTTTAATGATTTACTTCATATATCACAAATCACGAATTAACCGCAAACGAAAAAAGCGGAGCAGACTTGACTCTTGCTGCGGATGGGAAATTGTTGTAGGCAATTTCTGTTCGAGCTTCGCGGAAATTTAGTGCGCACGATTATTTTGCGTGAACCATGAATTTTGATTACAGATTCTGGTTGAACAATTTTTATTGTTACAGAAGTTTCATTTACGAAGTTATTAAAAATTGATTTGTTACTTCTTCCTTTTTAATATTCTTAAAACAAGTGAAATCATCTCACGAATTATAGTTCTGCATAGTTTGCTATAATTTTTTGTTGTTTGACTTTCTCAGACAGTTCACGTGCTTATAGGTCGATCTTTGAGTGCCAATTGATTTAAATTTAAAAAAAACTCTTTTTATACTTACTTAAAAGCAAGTCACAGCCTTCTAACGATTTAAATTGAAGCAGATTCTGCAAAAAAACATGAAGTTAATGCCACAACATGATAAAAACGCAATTTTCACAGGCTGATGATTTTCGAGGGAGAAAGAGTTTGTGGGCCGAGCTAATTAGAAGCAAAATGATTATTGTTAATTATCGTAAACTTATATTTTTACACACAGTGCAGCGACTGAAGTAAAATTGGAAACAATACTCCACGATATGTGTGCATGCACTCTTGATTTAATTACTCTCGAGGTAACTCATGAGCGATTTGTTGCGAGCTCGTTTTTTGCCTGCTTCATTATCATATTTGTTGCCAGCCCCAATCTTCACTTAATAGGCTCGCAGAGGATGTTTAAAATCATTTTCAAGTTTAATTGCACGTGAAAACGCAAAGTGAACCCCAATTCTTCTTCTCTCGTATGCGAAAATGTAGATTTTGAGGAGGAACAAGTGATGAAAATGAAGTTTCAGTCGATTGAATTAAGATATTGACTGTTAACATTATAGCTTAGGACGTTTATTCGGGCTCTAAGAACACTGAACACATTTTTATAATCATTTTTAAGCTGTAAACGCTGCTATTAGAAAAGTAATTTTAGGCAGTTTTGACTTACGCGTTTTGAAAATAATTTTCACCAGTTCTTTGTTCCAAATCATCAGTTTCTCATCCCAACAATTAACTTAATAAAATTATCCACGGTTTTGGATTACTTTCGCTTCTTCGTCTTGATCGTCGTCTCGTTTGTCCGAAAACGAGTGCATAAGAAGGAAATAAGGGGAACTGAAGACAGTTAATAAGACAATCTGATATCATAAATCAAACCAAAGTGAAGTTAAAATGCTTCTGAAAAGTGAAGCGAGAAAAGCATACAAACGTATTAACGGGCTATCAATATTGATGAATGTATCGATCGGGCGGGAATTTTTTTAATGTCATTAACTTGCGAGATACGCAGAACTAAACTCGACACTATTTGCATTAGCAAACTAAGCGCATTCAGTCGGCTTCACGGAAAATCGAAAGTTCCGCCATTCGGCAATTATTGTTTTCGCAGTTAATACTCGGAATCGCCCTTGTTTTGCTGAGGCGCCAAATAGTTCCAGCAAAAAGCCGACTTTTTCGTTTTCTTTTCGAGTTCATCATATGACGAGAGATGCAATAAAATACTCCACAACGCTAAATTACATTTCTATTAAAATGCATTGAATTTCCATCGTTGCACACACAAATGAGGTGGACGAGGGTGGGAAGCTGACGAAGTTTTTGGTTCTTAACAATGAAACTTTTCCAGGGAGATGTCCAAGCTACAGTATAAGCAACAATCAAGCAATACAGAAACTTGCTGAAGAGTTGAGTCACATTTTTAACAGTTTTGTTAATTAATCAGGACGCTATAAGCCAAGTTCAAATCTTCCAATAAAACATTTGAACTTTTCTCTTTTGTAAAAATGTAAAACAAATTTGAATAGAAATCCTTCAAAATCAGATTTTAAATTATTTACCAGACCATTTTCTTACAAACTCCAACCATCACTACATCCCCCTCACCCAAGTGCTTGTGAAATAAATTAAGAGTGTCATCAAATCATAAAACATGGATCACGTTGCATGAAGGAGAACTATTTTGTTATTTGTTTGTCTTTCAGATGAATTTTAAAGCGAAAACTAAAAAATTTAATTGGATTTGTGTTACGAAAGAAATCTCACATTACACATGAGTCATGTGAGCTAATTGCTGTTTTAATTGTCTTTGCGAAGTTTGAAAAGCCGAATTCTTGGAAAAGTCAGCAAGTTTCCTAACTTTTATTTGATATTTCCTTGTCGAAGCTTTTTCGTGAGAGAAGAAGTTACGCTTGTGAAAGTGTGAGAATGGAAATTGGTAACGAAAACTTCGACATTGTTCAATGGAAAGTTGTTTTTCAAACGTAATTAAGCTTCTTTATAATCCTCGAGTCGGAGATTAATTGTTCGCATAAAATGCATAAATTATTGCGAGCCGTATCTTTTGCTTTATTCCGTCCGAAAATACACGAGAGAGCCTCAAAGAGAGATTTTCGGTCTTTGTATCACAGTCTGTAATTGATTTGGACCCTTTTTCTAGCTTAAAATCGACCCAACCAATCCGATTGCCAAAGGGTGTGGCTTTCTCGTGTGCATCGTGTTGGTGTTTGCATCACAAAAATATAAAAAGCGAAAACCCATCCATACATTTCAGTGCATACACAACGCAACAACAAAACTGCATCGGAGCGATATTGTGTGTGCAACAGAAAACAAAAATAAAACGCTTGCACACGTTGGTACACAAAACGTTCGAAGCGAACAAGAAGGAGAAACGAAAATCACGACTAGGCAGCACACAAATTTCCCTTTGTTCATGCGTCGGTCAATTTCGAGGCGACGGCGATTTTTTGAAGCGCCCGAATCAAAAGCTTCCGCGTCAACTATTCGACAACTGCGTGGAACTTGGAAGTTTGCATTCGGATGCAGCCAATTCAACACCTACCACGCAATTATCACTCAAAAACTAAATAAATGGAAAAGTTTTTGCAATGACGATGCAAAAGTTTCCATTTTTGCACATTTTCGTTACATCGGGCGCACGAAAACATGGAAAGAAATATTTTGCAAGGATGAAAAAGTGCAACCAACACAGTTGCAAAAGCTTCTCGCTGGGAAAACTTTCGAACACAGCTGCATCAGTCGAAAGATCTCCACGAAAATGGGTAAAATGGTGGCGGTGCTGGGTAGGTAAGGGTAGGAAGTGAGAGAGAGAAATCAGTAATTTGCCATTTCTGTGTAAATAAGGACGCTTCTCATGATTTCAAAACGTGAAGGAAAATAAGAACGGAGTGTGCAAGCAAGCAAAAGTCTCCACTTTCACATAAAACTTTTATGAATGAAAATTTATTTTTCACTAAATGCATTTATGATTTACATAATGCTGGAATTATACATGTTTAATACATTCTCGAATGCAGTTTTCCGTGAGAAAACGAGAACACATTTCTCCTCCATTTTACTACTCACGCTAGAGTGCAGTTCAGATCATAAACAAAGCAATTTGTGTTGAAGGCCAAATGAAAATTCGTCGCCTTGCGCCATTTTTCTTTCAGGGAGATTTGTGTTTGAGATCAATCTTGTATTGAAGGATTTTGAAGCTATGTCCGAAATTTTCTTGAAGATTTTCCATTTCTTGAATGACACGATAGGCGAATTAGAAATCTTCAATTTTAAAGCTGTGCTGCAAGTTTAATTACTGATTATTAATTATTGGATATCATTGGTATCTTTAAAACAATACTTTGGTCGACCTTTTGTGAAAACCTAAGTAAATAATTTTTAGCAAGCGTTTCATTAGGGTTAAAATCGTTTTAATCTTTGTGCAACCTGAGCTGTCCAATCTACGAAAAGTCTTTAACCTATGTTCCTGACTGTTCCTTCATTTTTTTGATCGTTAGTTCAACATTTTTCACGGCTTACCCATCCGCCTACCCTATCCGCTTACCCCGCCAGCCCTTCTCCTAGTCGTAAAATAAAAGGAAAAGCAAGATATTTTCATCCTTCATGTTCACATATATTTCATGCAAAGCTGAGTGGAATTGATTATTTGTTCAGGCAATGGCAAATATGAAAAAGCGTAGTTGGAAAAATTTCTACCCGAACCTGAGAACGGCAAAAAGCGACGAAATAAAAACAAGAAACCCAAAGCTCCATGTAGGAATGGCTGGCAGGAAAAAACATTAGAAAATAGTTTTTATGTGTTCTTTGATTATAGTCTGGAGATAGAATTTATGTTTATTTATCAGCAAAACTACAACATCCTTCGCTTCCTACCTGCACACGTTTCATATTCGCCGCTTTTTCTTCGACAACATTTTTGATGCTTCGATATAAATGAAAAAGTATCATGTAAAATTAATGGGAAAAAACTAAAATCAATATTTGTCTTCCTGTTGTCTTGTCCGAAGCTGCGATGCCATGTCTACATCTCTTTTATCAAAAGGAAAGTTGGTTTAGAAAAGCAGGGATAAGAAACTTAAAAAATTAAACTTAAAATTTTTTGAAAAAAAA
>JPYR01000242.1:85532-100611 GCA_000775305.1 Belgica antarctica
AATTGTGACTAGCTTGAAACTTCTTTGAGTCCATGATGTGACTTAATTTATATTTTATTTTTTATTTTTGCTTGAACTTACACTTTCTGAAAATTCTGTTAAGATACTAAATGCATCAACCAGCTGCACTGTCATTTTTCCTTGTCCTTATAAACTTTTACCCCTTCCCACTCACAGCCATGCTGGCAACTTTCTCTATGTTAATCTTTTACATTTTCTCTCAAAGCTTTTCCCAGAGAATCAAACTTATAATAAAGGAAGAAACACTGAAGATGCACTTCACAGTCGTTTTACATTACAGAGCCACACTCAATTCTCATAACAGCATGCGGCCACTTGACTGCTGGTTCCATTATTAATCTCTCCTTTCAAGGTAAGACAGCGCAGTTTAGATTATCACCGTGTGTTGTTAGATTCACAAGTCTCGTTTGGCAATTTACGAAGTTTCTCCAAAGGCGTTTAATGGGAAGCTAGCTTGACAAAAATCAGTTTGGGGTTTGATTGTTCATTTCGTGTTCGTTTAAATTCAATAAATTAAGATTTTTTGGTAGACTTGAATTTTAAAAGAAGAATAAGCTAGGACACTAAATTGAAACTGAAACAAATGTATGAAATGGAAAGTATGGTTAAGATATTCATGATAACATGGTAACTATTGCTGTGCCTAATAAAAATCATAAACAATTCAAGAAAATTTGACGTCATAGTACGTACAGTTAAATTATATTACCTTCTGAGTTCAACCCTAACTAAAAGTTAAACAATTCGACTAGAATAAACAATTTTTCAGCATAAGCTTGAAATAACTGACAGAAATTCCGCACAACCCCGTCCCAATCTACTCAGTAACAGTTTCTTCTCAGCACTCTTTCCTGATAAGAAATTAAACGTTGCACAACAACCCAAAATCTTCATCACGGTTTTGTTTGTATTGCGTTTTCGTGTTTCTTTCCGATTACTTCCAGTAATAAGAAGCAAGAACTGCAAAGTCTGATCTGAAGAGAAGGGAAAAACAAGTTACAGCGAAAGACACATTAAACTCCAAACTTCCAGAGCATAATAGAGATAAAGAACGAAACTGCAATATAATGCCACATATAAAAGGCATATAAAAGCATCGAGAATAATGAAATGATGAATTTTTATCTCGCATGCACTCATTTGTAATAGTTTTTTTCGCTGTTCAGTAATCGTTTTGTTCTTGTTATTAAACAGCTTATTGTTGTGTGGCGAATGTGTTGTTCGGAACGTAGGTAAATTCATCGAGAAGCAGGAAGGAAGAATTGGGAATTGGTGAATTTTTATTTATGTCTTGAGTTCTGGCTTCTGAGACTCTTAATGGCCTGAGTGCAGTCTCGCTAGTGCATGGGAAGCCGTGAAATATGTCTCTCCATGAGATGTTTTCCATGTTTTAATATTACATGTGTCGCATTCTAGAGAAGCACATCAATTTCGATCTGAACGAAGGATTGGAACGGGGACATGCAGCGCAGAAAGAATTTTCCATGCACAAAAGTAAACAAATTTCGGTTGACACATAAATTATTTATTTGGTGCTGTCACACGAGCAGCTTTTTGCACTGCACATCGTCTCCCCGTTCGTCTTTTACGGAGCTTTCTGTTACAGAGCTTTGAGTGGCGGTGGGAGCCAAAAGCGGAGCGATATTTCGCCTGTCTTGTGCATTTTTCATATCTTTTTCGTGTTTACCCTGAAAACAGTAATTTATCATATTTTCGAACGAAAATGAGAGATGGGAGACTTGGGGAGAGCTGGCTGGTGTTTTGAGATTAAAAAACTACCGCATTTCAGTCTTTGGGTGCGCCAGAGATTAAGTGACGCATTCTACTTCATGCTGGTAGCTGCGGTAACAATGCAAACTAACGAATGTAATGAAGAACTTGAAGTCATTTTGTAGTTCAACTCTTGCAAAGCTTCGTTATTTTTTAATTCAAACCATTTTTTTTTTCTTAAAACCCTACGGTTCCAGAGCCTTATTTCACTCTTTGCCATCACAAAGAAACGAGAAATGATGGTACGCCACCATTTTCAATCCACATCAACCCAGCATAAATGCCAGCAGTAAAAAATAATAATAAATGGCTCTTCCATAACTTTTCTTTCCCCGTTTTTCTGTACTCGAAATCCTTTCATTCCAAATTGTCAAGTTTTGTGTGTGAAAAATTCGCCATCGCTTCTTCGACGTGCAAAAAGCTCAAAAAACTCGTGTGTGTGAGTGTGTTGTGTGCATTTTCTAGTTCCTTAAAAGCGAGAAACGTGGGTTTAAAAGTAGAAACGACCGTTCATCGCACAAGCAGAGCCATAAAAATGTATCAAAGCACAAAAGTGCACCAGAAGGGCTATAAAAATAATTTTTTCCCGAGCTTTCGTTCCTTGCAACTTCTATCAGCATCTGGAAATTGAAAATGCTTTTAAACCCTCTTCTGAGACTTAATACTCACTCGCTTGTCTTGACGTAAATGGGATTTGCTTTGGAGAAAAAGTTTGCAGCACCAAAGGATTTTGGAGTTTTCATTAGCGTTTGAGAATACTAGAGTTCCGTCAAACGAGTTTTCACTGAAACGGGTCTTTTGTGATTGCGATTGTATTGTTTTTTTGTGACGACGAAATGTTGGGAATGTATGTATCGTTGCTGGCTGATCCAGACGCTGTTGGGAGCTTTGTAGCGTGAAGTTTTGATGCTGTATTTGCTGAAAGCAATAACGAGTTCTATTGTATGACTTTAAATGCAATTTAGAGTTTAAAAGCCACCACAAATATATTGTGAAAATATTAAAGACATAGCATGCAAAAACGAAAACATCATTTCGAGTTGATCTTCTATAAATAATCACTTAAAATAGTTGAAAAATGTGTTGACGCATAGAATTTTGAGGTTATGAACTAACTATAAAAACTATAACTATAACTAACTGGATTCACTTCTTGACTTTAAACTAAGATTAATCTCCAAGAAATTAATTTTCCCACGTTATTTATGCATCAGTCTTGGAGGCACCGTACTTAAAGCTTTCAGATCTTTTTTCAGATCATTTTTTGCCTTGAAACGTTTTTTCAACAGCCATTGCATAAAAATGCTTCAAACTCATAAAGCTGGGGTTTTATGATATGGATTTTATGAGTTCAGGATATTTTTTCTCGCTCGTATCTCTAACGATGCTTAATGCAATAGACAGCAAAAAAGTTTTTCTGTATTTTTATCCGTCATACTTGAGTTGGTTGTAAGTCTTGCACAGTTCTTTTTTGACGAAACATCTCCCACTCCCCGCACCACCAACCCATATCAACTAGATTGCATTCGAACGTTAGAAAACTATTTTTGTTTTGACAAGCGACGAGAACAGGGAAAACTTGATTATTGATTATCCTTCAATTATTGAAGCCTTTCGTGGCAAAAGCTTCCCCAGTTTTATACAGTTTTCCATAAAAATAATGTGTTTTCGTTTTAACGAAAACGAAGAAATATCTTTCAAAATATATGACAATGATAAATTTGTTTACTTGCATTCTTGAGCTGAAAGCTTGGGAAAAGTTTTTGGGCAATTCTGGATAGGTTTGGGAGTTGTGTCGTTGGAAGGGATGTTAATGGTTATTTGTTTTTGTCAAACGAATCAAAATTTGAGTCCGAAATTTGCTATGATTTTAATCAAAAGTTGTGTTTCAGAATTCTTGACCTGAGTAACCAGACATTGGCCATGTCAAACAGCAATTGCAGAAAAATATGATGAAATATTTAACATTCTGGACCATAATCTTTCAAAGACTTGTGCACTAGCACACTAAGTAGCGAAATAGTACCGAAAATTATCTTCTTTCGAGACCTTGAACAAACCCTAAACAGCTTGACCCAACTGACAAACAACCCCTGAACAATGTTTTTCCATCTTCCCTTGAAAGAAAACCTCCTCGAGTGTCAAGAAAACTTATTTTCTTTCTCTCGCTTTTGAAAGTTTTATTTTCGAAAATAAAAAATTTACAACTTATATCAAACACTGCAAGGAAACTTTTATTTCAGACTTGTTTTCAAAGGATGGAAGCAGAAAATATTGATGTAATAGATCTTCTGACTCGAAGGAGAAATACATTTCTATGGATTTTTTATGTTGCATTGAAACTTCGATGACTGTTTTGCCGATAGCCTTTGAAGCTGAAGCTTTCCAGCCAATAATGGTTTACATGTTGGTTGTCGGTAGGACGAAGGTGTGGTCTCACAATCCGCTATCAATGTTCAATACAGATTCTGGGTCTATCACAAAAACAGAATCGATACACAAAAAAGTCATGCAATATAAGTGCACACAGCAAAAAAAAATTATGTGTTACATGTTTCATAGCCACCAGCGAATGATCATTTATCATTGTGTCCACTGAGCTGTTCTTTGTTCCTATAATCACCATTGATAAAAATTGGTTTTTGTGTCCGTTCTACGACTGCCGAATAAACGAAGCATCGTTTTGGAACAATTACGAGCGCTGACAAAAGCTCAATTGAGGCAGAAGAACGTTTGATCTCGGCGCGGCAGTTCACGATGAAAGTAGAAGCCGAAAATAGTTCCAGCCTCTGTTGCACATCAAAATGAATTTCCGCTAAATGGATTAATGAGAAAGTTTAGCAGGCCAATGAACAGAAATGTAGAGTGAAACTTAATGAGTGGAAAATTTTCTCGCGTCTCTGCTGCTTGCAGTTCGATAAACGCGATAATATCCCTGCCCGTCCAAAAACATTCATCAAAGATGCAGCACAGCACGGTCAGTCGGTGACGCGGATAATGAATTAATTGGATGAAATGAAAATGCACTCAACGCAATTTCCAACTCTCGTGTTCACTCTGCCCGCATCGGTTCGTTTATGTCATTTCGGGAAGGACATTTGTCAATTATGAATGAAGTCAACACTTATCAAAACATGTAAAATATCTCGCACCGACTTTCGTCCACTAGTTTGTTTATCTATCAAGTGCATAACCGCACCGAAAAAACGCAAGCGGCGATAGAGTCGGTGAAACGATGAGAAATTGCCTATCAAATTGAAGCAATTAGGCTTAATTGTTCCCATAAATATTACTTTTCCCATGCATACATGATGATAGCATAGGCCTTGGCCGGCCGCCGGTGCAATGTGTGTTGAATCGCGATGAGATTTTTCGTATTTTCCACTTGCTTCGCTTCTGCATATGCACGTCTCTGTTTACGCTGTTTCTTTTCAACAAAAAAGCGCAGGGAAAAAACACTCTCTACGTGCGGCATGCCATCAAAAACGGCTATTCTTCATGCGAATCGGCCGAATGGCATTTCAACCCGAGCCGTGGCATCGCCACAAGGAAACAACAAGTGCAAATGCACACGTTTGTCGGAACCAACAAAAAAATTAAATCTCACCGAGAGTGAAGATTTCTCGCCGTTAAAAAACGCTAAAGCAGATGACATTCGATGGTGTTTGGCTTAGGCGAGAGAAGAGAAGTGGCATAAATGTCCGTGGGGCCGGAAAAAATGTGCAAGTGAATAATTTCCACTGCTCTGGAAGGATGCTGACCGGTTACGCGCGGCGATAGAGAGATAAATTGCCGAATTGCCATTGTTTGACAATTGATTATACACCGAGAACTGCATGACACAAAAAGTGAACGTTGGAGAGTGCGAATAGAGAATCACAAGGCTGCACTTTTCCCATCATCAATTCACGGTGTCCGACAAGTGCAACAGTGTTCCGCTGAATTCAGGAAGTGCGGATTCAGTTTGAGTATCGGAATTTTTTGGTGTTCGGTCAATTGGATTTTTTTTTGCTGTTTTCAGGGTGCTTCAGAAGAATTCTAACTCATTGACTAATCTAAGACTAATCTAAGACTAATCTATGACTTCGTGGCTTGTAATTAATTCTTCCATCCTATGCATAATTTTGCGTTCACAACTACACCTGCCAAAGGCTTTAGAACGCAAACTTGATTTTTATTTACTGTTCTTTCAATGAATTATCAGTTATTATCACTCTTCATGTTTGCACTCTAACAGCGTGGGCCCTCGGGAAATCCAAGGCACTGTGCAGTGACTTTTTGTGAACCGTGTTGGGGAAACGCATAGATGTCATGATGAAGTCTGTATTTCTTCATTGTTCAAACACAGAATATTTCTGCATCAATTTGACTTTATTGGCGTTGACGATTGAAATTGTGCAGGCATGGAAAATTTATTATTGCCACCAGGATCAAGTCTCGAATGATTTAATAATTGAAAATACGTGTTGACGTTGATTTTTTGTGCTTTGTTTTTGTTCATCAAAACGGGGGATGGCAGAACGAGCCTGGTGACAATCAGAGATAGTTGAAAAAGTCCATTTCATCGTAAATAAATTATGCAGTTTTATTTTTGTGTAGAATGACGTTGGCAGAAAATCAACGCGAAGCATCGCTGTTTGTTTTGTTCCCTTTCTCGTTCAGCATTTGATGTAAATTTATTTGCACTGCTTCGTCCGTTTACATCGAACAACGAAATTATTTTCACTGCAACCGAATGTGCAGTGCTTTAAATTTATGAATTGGCACCGGAATGCAGGTTTGCGATTGAAATGTTCAAATGAAGTGAAGTAGTTCATAAGTTTCTTCAGAAATTGGCCAAATTTTGGCTTCTGAATTCGCTTCAATCAATTATTACGCAAATGTTAAAGCAAACATCGTTCATTCTGCACTTGGAGATAAAAAGTTGAAGAAAACTCTGGAGAACAATCGTTCTTCAATTTGTTTGAGAACTTTTTTCAGAAAATTCTGTTTTAACGAAGTTTTGATCTCTGAAAGATTTCCTTCTGGGCTCGGAAAAAACACAAGTTGTTCCTGAAAGTTCATTTTTCCTTACATTCCCGAGCCAGTTACCGTCAGATCCATCTGAAACAAACATTTTATGGCAACGAAGAGTTTTGTTTCTATTTAGTAAATATTTAATGATGGCATATATCCATGCTGTTCATCGGGAAAGCATATTTCGCCTGCCACCGTTCTTGCTAGAGCCAGAAAAGAATAAAAGAAAATGCATTTCTACCCAATTTCATGTCTTATCGTGTTTCGTATGCTGCTTGCAGAAAATTTATATGACTTTCGAAATCTTCGTGCAAGGCGAGCATGAAAATTTAACGATCGAATTACGGGAGTTTATGGCAACCGACTGTTCAACTTTTCTCCTTCAGAGTTCAGCGGAAAGACATTCGAGAGTGAATGAAACGCTGTTGTGCAAGCGGCAAATGACATAAATCTTACTCACATCTTGAGCCAAAAACTGACAAGTTTCTACTGGAAAATGAACGGTTTGTAATAAATTCCGGCATTGAGTGCGGGTTTGATGTGAGTCTAGTCTGGGGATGTCCCTAAGGAGATGTTGTGTGGTATTTGAACCCGGAATCTGGAGGCGGAAAAAACTTCGGTTCAAATAGTTTCAACCTCAGCATCGCTGAAACTATATTAACCATTACAAAAACTTTCTTTCAATTGAATCCACATTTTCTATCAGTTTACATTTTACTTCAGATCGACTGTTAGTTTAATCATCTGCCACACAAACTTCACCACCTTTATTGAATTGTAAAACAGCCGGAATGTAATTGATGGAAGAAAGTACAGTCACGAAAAATGATTTTGCGAACTGTCTCCGGAGTTCGGCATGAAAAAAACGCACGAAAATGTCTACACACACAATAAGGCGCAGGCAAGGCAGCTCGAAAAAACCACCCAGACAAAACGTATCGATCCGTTTGCCTTTCTCACATACATATCTGTTTATGTCTGTTTATAACGTTTTTATTTCTATAAGTAGACATGACGCAAAAGAAGAAACGAGAACGCTGCGTCAGAGAAAATGTTCTCTACCCTGATCTACCTCAACATTAAGCCCCGAAAAATATTTATGTGAACGGATAATGATGCCCGTTCCACGGCTTCTGTTCTCCCACGCCCGCCCACTCCGCTTCATCCTCAAAAATACGAAAGTTCAATGCTTTCCAAGCTACATATTTTCCATGTAGCCGCACGGAATAGTAAATAAAATGTTCAGTAAACCCATACACAGCGCTCGGCAATAAACTTTCTGCAGTAAAGCTGAAGGCACAAGGAACTGGTGAGGGTATTCACACACAGCACTTGGACGGAGTATTTTTATACTCTCTGCTGATGCTTCTTCTTCTGCTTGTTCGCCTCTCAGGAAAAATTCCCTTTCGCAATTTTCGTAAACGTTGATTGTGCTTTTGTGTGTACACCATGAAGGCAAGCACACATCAGAGAAAAAGGGATGAAATAGGAAAGTTCCTGAACTGTGTAAAAACTCTTAGTTTTGCTGATGATGGCAGAGAAGGATGAGACGTTTTTATGGTGTGTGCATCACGGATGGCGCGGGGTCGAGAAAAAGACCGAGTAGAGAAAGATGAAAAATGATAGAAGCTTCTGCGATGCTTTTGTTTCCTTCGACCGTTTTTGCGCTATTTCGCGTCCCTTTAGAGCGAAAACACCATGGCTAGGTATTTCGACTGTGGAGATGATCGTCGGTGATGTTTTGTGATACCTTACAAGTTCGATAAGTGATCAAAGTTTCATAGATTTCATAAACAAGCTAGCAAAACAGTGCAACAGGTAGGTGAAAGGTTTGTCATTCGTATGGTTTTTATTGTCCTGGAATCTAAAAATCTTGTTGACTCAAGATCAAAACATACAAACGACATCATAAGACACTGAAAAATAATTCAAAGATTACACAGTGCACTCCAAGAACTGATCCAAAGCTTCACAAATTTGTAAGGTTTCAAAAACCTTCAACTTCTCCCAAGGCTTTCTGGCATCAAATTCTGTTATTCTTTTTTATTATCGCATAAAAATATTTCATCAATAACTAGCCATCTCAACCTCTCCACCCACTTGCCACCCACACAACTCCCGGCGTTCACTATCAAGTGGGATTAAATTTTTTGCGCAAATGAAATTTGCATGAGAGTCTTCAGTCGTGAATTCCAGCGATGCCAAAACAAACAACAGAAAAACTAACGGAACACAGCAGCATCAGAATCCAAATTTAAATTATCCATCATTTTTCATTGGGAAAATTGCTAACATTTCCTTCGTTCTGGATGCCGAAGCAAAAAGCGTCTGATTAAATCTTTCGGGTTGTTGATGATTCCTTGTTTATTCTGCTGCTTTTTACAAAAAACCTTGTCGATTCGCCTCTTGATTCGTCCGAAATCATGTCGATGAAGGACTTTCAGCTATCGCTGCTATTTGTGTGCTTTTCAAACTCTGTCTTCGTTCAGCAATTTTCGCCTTGATTCTTGCATTCGAGGGAAGAAATTTCATTGGTGATAGGGTTGGTTTGTAAGTTACGTAAAGTAAAAATGTGATTTGAACACATTATAGCTTTTAGGATTCAAACATAGACCTGAATTTGTTTGTTTCTTTTGAATACTTGAAATTTATTTACACAAACCTTAGACGTCTCAAACCACAATGAAAAATCTTCTTTCTCTAAATCCACAGATTTAGCAACCTTTTCTTCACCAACCCCAACCCAAATGCACTGCCAATAAAAAAAAATAAGAAAAAATGTCGTTTTATTGCCTTTGAAACCAGCTTAGACTCAGAGTTGCCAATGACAATCGAAATATTTCTCGCTTCCTTTATGCATTTGGAAGTTTTTCTTGCAACTCGGTCCCAAGATAATGGCTGAATTTCAGAAAGAATTGGTGCCATCGGTGGATTCCTCATCGTGGCAGTGATGTTTTCTGTCAAAGTCGGTAAAAACGATGGGCACTTTCGACATCACTCGCAATTCAGCCCCAAGCACAAAACTTTCAGTGCGAAGGCGACCGAAGACGAAAAAAAGTAATTTAAGTTGTTTGTCTCAAGCTTTTCCGTCTCCAAGTTGCCTCGATAATGTTTTCCTTCCATCCATTTGCAAGCTCAAACGACTCTCTCGGTTATTCCGAATGCGAAAAGATAATTCCAACTGAAGATGTGTTTTGGAAATTGATTAGCTTGATTATTTTCCATCGTAATCGCAGTGAGAATTTGAACGAAACTAGTCCACGAAAATGGAAGCAGCGGCGATGAAAAAAATGTAAAATTCCATCTGAAACTTCATTAATTTCATTTCAGTAGATCTTCAAAGCGCTCGTGCTTGGAGAGAAGAGTTTTGCGGGTGTGCGGCAGTTGGGTCAAGTTGTCAAATTGATTTTGAGAATATTTGAAAGGTTGTTAAGGCGTTCTGAACTTGACAATCACTGTAACTATGCCCAACATGTTCTGATGCGATAAAACTAGCACACAGGCTGAAACTCTTCAAAACTCTCAGAAACTAATGAAAACTTTTCAGGTCTTTCACAACGTGACTGAACTTCCACACCATTTCCACTTTATTGAATTCCACCGAGACCTTCAAACAAGCACAACATTTCTCCGGATCAAGTGGAATTTCTTTTAATTTTTCACCGACTCCCGATGTGAAGTCATAAAAGTGCATTTAATCTCGTTCTGATTTACATATTAATTGAATGGAAAACGAGATGAAGAGAAATGGAAATTGCTTGGAAGACTTCTCCAGCACGAAAATGAACCGCTTTTACGTTCAGACACTCATTTCGTTTCGATTGAGTCTATCGCGTAATTGTTTTCACTTCTCTCACATATCATTAAGTACGAAGTATTTTGTTCAGTTTTGATATTTCTTGCGGCCCAACTTAATTGAAATCTACTGCCGAGATATGCATCGCAATGCTTCTTGAGAAAATACCAAACGAAAATTTATTATTCATCACTCGGAAGGCATTCGTTTTGTAATTAATTTATTATTGAGATCATCGTCTTTTATTACCGGCAATTATGCTGCAGAAATTTGAGTACTAAGTGGAGTCTTTAACCGCGGATAATGAGCGCATAATTATGTTGGTCAAGTGGGCAGGGTGCTGTGGTTGATGGAGTGCGGTGAATTGAATCAAGCGCTAGGGGAAAACAAGGCTGTTGTACACCTATCAGTTCTTGACTGCCTTAAAACGGTCAAGTTTGTGGCACACTTTTTTTCAATTAGAATCTTTAACTTTTATTTCAATAAATTCGTTTAGCACTTAACACTTTCATTTAAACTTTTTCCCGGTGATTTTCTTTTATCCTCACTAAACAAGTCATCAATTAGCCAATCTTTAAGTCGAACTTCCAACTACGCCTCTTTTCTAATCAAACTTCGTCTCCAATTTCAAAATGTCTTCTTCGACTATGCTCAGTCTTACAAACCGTGACTAAATCGTCGATTTGGTTTCCAATATTCATCCCAGGAAGCTTCCTTCACTTGAACGTAGTCTGAGAACGTGACGATTCGCTTCATAGCATCTGCTGGTGGAGCTTTTGAACCAAACGATGAATCGAAAGATCGACGGCGCATGGACTGGTTTGATTCATTGATCTCGGAGGTAAATTTGTTCACAACGGTCACGTTAAGTTGATCGGGGTCCATGTAAATAGCATCATTGAGGCCCAGAGTTTCAACACCTGCCGTGGTTCGGTTGAATTTGTCAACATCCAAAATCTGCATAGCCTTGACCATGCTTCGTGTCACAACCCGAGATTTCTTTACATGTGTCAAAGCCGCCTGTCCAAGGTTTTGATTCTCTGTACTTCCAATCGCCAAACGCTTTTTAGAGGTCGCCACATTTTGATTTAACTGTTTCGTGCGACTTTTGTCATCATGATTATCAACAAAGGGTTCGTGAGAACGCAAAGAGTCTGCACCCACTTCAAGTGAGAAGCTGCCAGTTTCTTGAAACAACGAAGCGTCCTGAATGAAGTTACTGGCGATCGGATTCTCAGTTCTTCCAAACTCTTGGCCACCTTCCAGATGCTGAACACTGAGGACAACGACCTTTTCCGATGACGCCATTGTTGTTTTGCTGCAGCTTGGCCCCGAGTTCAGATTATTCTGGATTTCAGGTGGGCCAGCCGTCTCATCAGACTGGTGGATGATGTGAATCAACTCTAGATTAAGCTTTTTGATGTAGTTCACGACTTTAGCCAGTTGGATTTTCAATTCTGACGCGGTCATCTCGAGCTCCTGCTGGATCTTTTGTGACACTGAAGATGTTTCCAGATTCACAGGTGAGCCAGTAGTTTCAGCGCAGACTTTATGCAACTTAACAGCGACGTTGAGGTCCAACGAACAGCGGACGCAGATCATGGTGGAGAGTGGTGGCTGATTGATGGCGATTTGAGGATAAGTGTAAATTTACGATTGAAATTCAGATTCTTACGTCGGCATTGGCGAGAAGCTTGTAATTTTCAACGTCGGCACTTCCTTGCACGAACATTAGAGTCAACTTGGTCTGGTCCTCGGTTTGCAGACAAAGCAGGCAGATTTTTTTTATGTTTTCCATTTTAGGCACTGATTAACGAGGTTACTTATCGGAGGTTAAAATATTCGTTAAACTTCCCAACGAAGGCTCTGATCACTTGAAATTCAAACTTAATTTTACCGTTAAACAATTCTAACAATTTTTTTGAAATAGAATCGAAATCTCGATTCAACACTTCAAAAGTCAACGCAAATGCCAGCAAACTAATCTTCCCAAAGCGGATTAACTTACACCAACCATCGTTACCTCAAAGCTACCAGGAAAAATGCAACTCGACAACATTCAACACCAAAATTCCTTTGCACTACGAAGTCACACATGATTTACTCCGCTCGCATTTAAATTGAAATCTTCGACTGGTTTCTAATCACCCGGTATCTGAATGTTTGCATATTAACTTGTTGCCACTGCCCGCAAGCAAATCAAAAGGCGAATGTGTAAAAATCCTATTAATATTTCAATTATTTTCTCATCTCTCATGAAAACGGCGTTGCTTGTCTCGTGTCATAAGCAATCACCAACTAAACCAGGCCTGAGAAATGTGCGTTGAATTAATATTAATGACCCTGTGCATGAGTAGCGAAGGAATTTACATAAAATATTATTTCTGTTTTGAGAAAAAATAATTCAGATAAAGCGTGGAGTAGCAATTTGAATTTTAAATCGTTTCATTTTTGCAATTATTCATGCTTCAGGTTGACGCATGCAGCAGGAAAGTGCAAACATTCAATTATTTATTGACAGTTTAGATAAATAATTACACTGCCGTTTCAATAACGCGCAATTCTCTGCGCATTAACGACACCTTTGATGGACATTCTCACGTGATCGGAAACTTAACATGTGACGGCATCAATGCCATTGATAACTCAGCCCGTCAATTTGCCAATTAACTTAGCATAATGATAACAGAAGTAATTAATCACTTCATTATGTCGGTCGATGATGATAGCTTTTCATCGGCCGGGTGGCTGCGATATCTTGTTAAGGATAAATTAAGACATAAAACACAACTGAAAGTGGATCAGTGACGTGTTGTGCTTTGTTTTAATGACCAGCACTGCCTTCAACTAGCTTTAACAGAATCATACTGTAAACATAAACTTGGAACTTTGGGCTTTAGTCTTCACAATTATTTATCAGTTTCAACTTTGTTCTTCATTGTAGCTGTATTTAAAATGCACTTTTGAAGCTTTTTCCAGTCAATGTTGAATTTTGTGGACCATCATTATTGACAAAACCTTGCATTGAACAAAATACGGTGCAATTTTGGTCACTTCCTTCGACCGCAATGCACTACCTTACCTGAATTCTATCACTAAACAACTGCAAGTCATCGACAAGTCGTTCCCATCGAAATTTCTATTTTTAATGCCTGAACATTAAAGTATTCAATTACACACGTCAATCATTTATTTCGCTTTGCCTTTGATATCAACCGTAATTGCAATGCCATAAAAAGACCTCTTTCATGTTCCAACGCACTTTTAAAATGTTTTATGTGAACAAGCCGCGTGCCATTTGGAAAAAGAGAGTGCCGATGCATGCGAAGCATTAAAAGTACATTTGCATAAAAGTGTTCAAGTTACAATTATTATAATTTTATTGCACAATGTGTAGAAATAGTTGATGTTGAAGACGATGCGGGAAAAGTCCAATGCCGCTTCTTTTTGCGGTTTTCTATGTGCTTGTTGATTAGATTTGAAGAATCAAAGAAATTGTGTTGGGATTATTTAAAAAGTAGAATTAAGAAGACTTTGACAGTGACGGGAAGGCAAAATAAATTAAGTTTTGTTGATGTGTAAAGTTTTTAACAAGCTGGAAAGTCTGAAATTGCAATGGAAAGCTTTAAGCCATCACTGATTAACTGTCTCAAAAATGACATCACTGCCTGACTATCCCCAATCACATTCATCACCATGTACGCAAAAAACCTATCAGCACGAATCAGAAAAAAAAAATCACAAACAATTAAGTGAAGATTGCAACGGATGGTCTGTTTGATCAGAACGTCTTTTAATGAAGTACATTGCACACATTTTCCGCTCGACTCCATTTATGTGCTAAATAATTCAGATATCAAGCCGAACGGAATTTCTTTAAGCTGCGAGCACTTCAACATGCAACACAATTTTCACAATTTCTTTTCGCCTTTTATGCAATTTCCATGAGTTCGTTCAGCGCGCTTTGCATTAATGAGAGGGCTTGAGCTTCGACTTCAAAATTTCCTTCGCTTACACACTCTGCTTATGTACACGTGTGGTTCAACATAATTATAATTGGATGTAATAACATTTCATTATCTATTCTCATGCAGCAAGTTGCCGAGACTAAAAAGTTCTCAATGGCGCAATTCACTCGAAAACCACGCATTAAACCGCGCTTTTGTATGGAAATGCACGGAAGAGTCTCGGCTGCCTGTTTATTAAACAGAAATATTCTTTAGAACTGACTGAATTGGAAATGGAATGTATAATTGACTTAAGTGATGTCACCGAGGTGAAAGGGAAGAGATTTCAAGTCTAGTATTGTTTTGGCTAGTTCTAGTACGCAGAAGTAATTCTTTTGATTAAGTTTTTCTATAATTTATTGGTCTCTAGTACGTCAGATATGATTTTTAAGTTGAAAATACATTTCAACAATAAAGATTCTAGCGTAACCTAATCTAGTACATTTTTGGATTTCAACTGATGAAATCT